>CAAKHB010005492.1:0-34658 GCA_901007665.1 Aeoliscus strigatus | reverse complement strand
TCTATATATATCTATGAGTCATCTAGTCTTCCATATATGTCTCTGGGTGAGTCATCTAGTCTTCTATATAGGTTTATGAGTCATCGAGTCTTCTATATATGTCTATGGGTGAGTCATCTAGTCTTCTAATCATGTTTATGAGCCATCTAGTCTTCTATATATGTCTGTGAGTCATCTAGTCTTCTATATATGTCTATGGGTGAGTCATCTAGTCTACTATATATGTTTATGAGCCATCGAGTCTTCTATATATGTCTATGAGTCATCTAGTCTTCTATACAGTATATGTCTATGGGTGAGTCATCTAGTCTTCTATATATGTTTATGAACCATCTAGTCTTCTATATATGTCTATGGGTGAGTCATCTAGTCTTCTATATATGTCTATGGGTGAGTCATCTAGTCTTCTATATATGTCTATGGGTGAGTCATCTAGTCTTCTATATATGTTTATGAACCATCTAGTCTTCTATATATGTCTATGAGTCATCTAGTCTTCCATATATGTCTCTGGGTGAGTCATCTAGTCTTCTATATAGGTTTATGAGTCATCGAGTCTTCTATATATGTCTATGGGTGAGTCATCTAGTCTTCTATACAGTATATGTCTATGGGTGAGTCATCTAGGTTTCTATACATGTTTATGAGCCATCTAGTCTTCTATATATGTCTATGGGTGAGTCATCTAGTCTACTATACAGTATATGTCTCTGGGTGAGTCATCTAATCTTCTATATATGTCTCTGGGTGAGTCATCTAGTCTTCTATATATGTTTATGAGCCATCTAGTCTTCTATATATGTCTATGAGCCATCTAGTCTTCTATATATGTCTATGGGTGAGTCATCTAGTCTCCTATATATGTCTCTGGGTGAGTCATCAAGTCTTCTATATATGTCTCTGGGTGAGTCATCTAGTCTTCTATATTTGTCTATGGGTGAGTCATCTAGTCTTTTATATATGTCTGGGTGAGTCATCTAGTTTTCTGGCTGGCTGGCTTGAGCATATAAAAACAAGAGACGTCTGGCTTCAGAAGTTAAGGCACTGTGGGGAAAACAACAGCAAGGTATTGCAACTTTGAGGTATACATAATAGCCTATTATATAAAGAAAGAGGATACATTCCCCGTATTATTTCAAGACAAGTGAATTGTATGAGACTCTTGTCAAGTTCGTCACCAGAGAAGAAGTCAAGAGTCTTCAAAACTTGAAACCCCCACCAGTTCTCGATTCTCTGGTTATGACTGCTAGAGTCATAGAGACGACATCTGTTCAAAACCTATCCATATGATCATGCTGCTCCATGTAACAGCTCTTGGTCCCCAGGTCAGACTGAATCCGGTTAGCCGTTCCATTCCTTGATGACACCTCATCAATAATGTATCCAGCAATGATCTTGGGATTGCTGTTTGCAGAGTATGCATGTGGCCATATAACCATCCATGAAAATCCGTCTATTGCACCACGGATGCAGATACCATGAGGTTTGAGTGTACCGTAGAAGTCTACGTGCCACAAACCTGGTGACCTCGATTCGGATACATATGATTCCAGCGCCTCAGCTGCACTCCCCGTGGGTCCAGTATTTGCATCAGTCTCTTGATCGTCTGTTGAGTGACCACGTAGCCTGAAGGCATTTCACATGCACTGAAATTTGTTTGTCTTACATCCATGGAGCTTGCCATATGCATACAACTGATTCTGGAGGAACACTGTTATGTCCAGCACATCTGAAGTCTTCAGGTGCCTGCGTAAAGTCGACAAACTAATGATAACACCGTCTATATATGACTTAAAGACAGGAGGGTATACCCGAGTCTCAAACCTAAAGCAAATTAAAACTGGAATAAACTAAACAAGGGGGCATGTTTGCTTCTATTATACTGAGGACACAGACATGACAGTCTGGACATACAGTAAGCCAAGGAATGGTGACCCTCTCTGTGGTATCGAGAGAGAAAGAGGGGCACAGTCAGATCGGACAGAGGGGTGTGTGAAAACTTTGAATGGAACCTTTGAGACCAACATGCAGAAAGGTTAACCTGTTGAGTATGACAAGTCTGACTATAATGCACCCACAACAAGCACATGTCCTGTATGCATGTGTGTGTGTGTGTGTGTGTGTGTGTGTTTTATAGACAAATAAAAGGAAAAGCTTCAGCATATTTCAATCATATTTTAGTGATATACCATTAAGACAAATTCCCCTCAGTATATGATGACCCAATTCATTGTGAAAGTACTGAATGAGTCACCCACACACACCTCCCCACGGCCTCCCCACCCCCACCCGCCCCCACACACATGTCAAAAATAAGCTTTTAGATCCATGTGCCCTAACTTAATGAATGAATCATGTTTACACACAGCTGCTTATTGTGATTATGTGATTCATTTAGAAAGAAGCTCAGTCAAAGAACACTTCATCATCAGCACTTTCATCTGAAGCCAAAGACACTGAAAACCAACATGTGTTGCAGTGAGAGTCACCAACAACCTGGCTGTAGTATGAATGTGTGTGTGCGATGTTGTATTTGAGTGATACACTCATAGGAATATTTAAAGGGCTTTATGATACAGTAAAGTGTTCTGAAGAATATATTTTAACTATGATCACGCACACACACATCGTTTTTCTCATATAACTGTGTAAAACATTAACAGCAGTGTCTTTGTCAGCCAGTGTGGCCACTTTCTGAATCTGTTCTTAGTGACTAATCTTTACTTGAAGGAAGGGCTGAGTAATCACAGCGCTGTTTCGCAGACACACCCTCGATACATACAGTCGCTCTGACAACAAGAGCTCAACTGCAGAGGTTGTAACATGTAACACTTTGCTAAATGCTAAATAACCAATCATGACCTGTGGGGGCTTGTCCAAAAAAAAAATCACCATTTCAAACTGATTACTGAAGTGACTGAACAGTATTTTTCTGAATGTGACAGTGCAGTATTCCAAAGTGAACGTGAACGCCCAGAGGTAGAGTATGGAGTAGAGAGCCAGCCACATTGTAGGTGGGGCTGCAAACAGGTTATACATCACAACCATCGCTTTCACAGTCGTGCAACTGAAGATTTAAGATTTAGATTTAGATTTCATATTTAGATTTAACATGCGAATTTAGATGATCGTTTACATTCATTTTTTATTACTATATTTCAAATGTACAGTACATCATGTATTATGTAAACACAATCATCACAGAAAAAAAAGATACATGTAAGAAAAATATAAATAATCCAAAATATGTATCCTAAAAACCTGCCATCCAAATGTTACAAACGACACCTCATATACTGCAGCCAATGTAGTCCAACATGATGTCACCTTCAGGAGAAGTGATCAGCTGTTGCGCCATTGGGAATGGTTGCTATGTTCATGGGTCTTCAGGTTACACCACAACAAACTACACACAAACTGCTTTTTTTTTTTTAAAAGTCAATCAAGACGAAAGCCTGTTTTTGTAGCTCTACACTTTTGTACTATTGTCACCTTTCTCTCATGTGACCTGCAGGCCTCGATGACACAGTGTAACCTTGAGTCCAATAGGCAGATTGCCAGGAATTTCACGACTTAAATATCACTATCACTTGAACACCACATGCTGAGGTCAGACCTGCTGTGCTTGCAGTGAGTTGCTTCATCAGTCAGACAGCTGTTGTGTTTCTGATCCACGTCACGCTCAGGAGCTCCACCAGCAACACTATGTGCAGATTGTGTGTGTGTGTGTGTGTGTGTGTGTGTGTGTGCACAGCCACATGATGGCCGTTTCCGATATTGGCATGTGTGTTTGGGCTCTTTACAAGGTCTCATGTTCTAACTATCAAATGAAGTACACTCGTCACAAAAATAAAGGGCACAGGGCATTGACACATCATAGATCTCAATGAATGAAACATGAATGAACATTTTATTCACTACATAGTGCAATTCACTGAGAACAAAATAACATAAAACTGATCAATTAAATCAAAATTATTATCCCATGGAGGTCTGGATTTGGAATCATACTCAAAATAAAAGTGGAAAATCACATTAAAGACTGATCCAACGTCAGTGGAAATTACTCAAGACAAGTAAAAATGAGGCTCGGTAGTGTGTGTGGCCTCCAGGTGCCTACTGAGAGGTGTCAGATGTTCTCCTGAGGGATCTCCTCCCAGACCTGAATGAAAGCATCAGTCAACTCCTGAACAGTCTGTGGTGCAATGTGGCATTGGTGGATGATGTTCCAGATGTGCTTGATTGGATTCCGGTCTGGGAAACAGACAGGCCTGTCCACAGCATCAATGCCTTTATCATGCAAGAACTGTTGACACACATGAGGCCTTGCAGTGAATCAGAATCTGCCTTATTGCCAGGTATGTACATTCCAAGAATTCAATTTAATAAAAAACTCTGAAGTATAAATAATTAAAAATGTACATATACAGTAATACACAGTATTACACAGTAATAAAAGTAGAATAAAATAAGACAGAATGAAATACAATACAAAAAAGAAAATAATCACAGTTCTATATACAATGCATTACACCTAATGATTTTCACAAAAACGTCAGGGAGATCTTGGGAGTTTTATTCGGTGTGTTCCTGTCATCTTTGATTGTTTAGTGTAAGGTGGTAATCTCAGATGATTTCAATCAATCTTTTCCCAATTTCAGCCTTACGACAATATCCAACGTGTTTGATTTTATCGCAAAGTCTTTCATTCTTTGCGGTGACATAGCACCATTTGGGGGTGGGTACATGTAGAACAGGGACAGAGCAGTTCACGATTGCTGAATGACTGTGGATGTCTTTACACATGAACGGGAGCCCTGAGGGATCTTTCAATCAACAGAGAGCAATGCTGAAATGTAGATCAGTTAAAAATATGTGGCACATGTTAGAATCCGTGTTCATCTATGACATTCAGTGACGAAATTTAAAAAATGTCAATGTTTCCAAGGGGAGTCTTGCACGTTTCAGCACTTCAGGAAGCACTGGTATGGTGGCTGCTAGATGTGGGCCACCATAAACCTATCAAACAGCACACCTACTATGTCCACCCCACCAAACGGACCATAATGCAGAATATGCACAATATCTCATAGAACATGGGTTCGCAGTGCCCGGTAGCAGTCCATGGAGCTCTCCGTGATTACTGGTTCCCAAACCAGATCCAACCCACTGTTTCTTTACCAATTACGGAAAACTAAACAGCGTCACCTGGTCAGACCATGTGGGATGTGGGGACCCTGCGGGAAATATTCGCTTGTTTAAATGCCGCCTCCTTAGTGAGGCGCGAGTTTGAGAAGGCTGTGGTCCCGTATTTAGGCAAACAGGTCTCATTGCAGGCTCATGTAACCAGAATCTTTAAGACAGGTCTGAGGTTTAGCTAGCTTGTTGGTTTGATTTGTTTTAATTAACAGGTATACTTGTGTATCTGTGTAGCAGTGGAAGTTTATGGAGTGTTTCCTAATTACATCCTAAGGGCAGCATGTACAAAGTAAATAATAATGGTCCAAGCACAGACCCTTGAGATACTCCTTGGCTAACGTTGGTGTGCACAGAGATTTCGTGATTAATGGTCAAAAAACAGTCGGATAGATAGGATCTGAACCAGTCAAGCGCTGACCCTCTTATTCCAATTGTGTTCCAGTCTGTGTAGTAGGATTTGATGGTCAATGGCGTCAGAAGCAGCACTAAGATCTAATAAAGTACAGAGACAAGGCCTCTGTCTGAAGCTGTCTGAAGGTCATTGGTAACTTATATAAGAGATGTAACTGTGCTATGATGTGCCTGAAATGATTGAAAATCATCCCTCCTAAGTCCCCCGCCATGTCTCCTGTACCTCCTGGTATCCCCTGCATGCTCTGGAGTCTGTGCTGAAAGACACAGCCAACTTCCTTGCCACAGCTCACATTAATGCCATTTCACAGAGGTGTGATTGACTTGGGCTGTGTCTGAAATCACCCACTCATTCCCTATTCCCTACTCACTATATAGTGATAGTGACTATATAAAGTGCATTCAACAGAAAAAAAGAACTCGCGGTCATTAATGTCAGTGCCGTTAATTTACGTCATCACTGATGCATAGTCATGTTATTTGGCTGGATGTCCCATGGATGATAGATAAATAGATAGCAATACATATATATGTATACATACATATACATTTATATGTATTTTTGTGATAATTACATTATATTATACTGAGCATACTGTAGGTGTTCCCTATTTTTTGCTGCTGCTGCTGCCACCACCTTGTTTTTCACATTAGTGATCGTGCGTTCAGGGTGATGTGGCTCTTCTGACCAGAACACCTTCATGATTGCTGTGTCACCCACACAGCTTGTGGTAAACTGCAAGCAGGACGTCTTAAGTCTTTCCTTCAACAATGGCTTTTTTCTTGACATTCCTGTCACAAAAGGCCAGATTTGTGGAGTGCACAACTAGTAGTTGTCCTGGGGACAGATTGTCCCATCTGAGCTATGGATCTCTGCAGCTTCTCCAGAGTTACCATGGGCCTCTTGGCTGTTTCTCTGATTCACGTTCTCCTTGTCTGGTCTGGCTTTGTCAGTTTTGGTGGCCAAGTTTTGGTAGGTTTGCAGTTGATCCTTCTTGATATTTTCAGATGATGGATTAAAAACCTCATCTTCACATTCAAAGATAGATATATTTTCTTCCAACGTGACCCTGCTTCAAAATTCCCCACAATTCACCTTACTGGTGGGCTTAATGGATGCTGTTTGTTCACGAATGTTCTCTGACAAACCTCTGAGGCCCCTTTTGCTCCCTCTTCACATATATCACTTTATGCTGGTCTATCACGTGAAATCCCAATAAAGCACAATTATGTTTGAGTTTGGAATGTGACAAAATGTGGAGAAGTTCAAGGGGTTTGAATACTTTCACAAGCCACTGTGCACTATATTTGTGGCTTAATGTCAGACTGTCAGGACTTTGTGACGAGGCATTTTCCAGTTTATGAGGTTTTTAAAATAATATATTTAGGATCAGAAATACAACAATTGCCGTAATTTCCGGACTATAAGTTGCAACTTTTTTCACATGCTTTAAACCCTGAGTTATACACAATGATGCGGCTAATTTATGGATTTTAACGGGCGAGTTGAGTGGGAGGCTTGGATGACAAGTGGCAAGAAATCATTTACCAAAACTGTCCGCATGCAAAGAGCAACTTTTGCTGAAGTCTGACAGTGGATCTGACAGTGTGGAACAGTGTCAAAAAATCCACAATCACCAATGGGTTTCCAAAGGCTGGACTGCTGCGCAATGAAGAGGAACGCTCAAGGCATACTACCCGCAAGACAAAAGTAAAAGTGAAATTGAGAGCGACAACAAAAGAGAGACTGAGAAAGTGCGTGACGAAGTATTTCTGAGGCTGTTCAAGACGCCTTTCGTGCGTTACACAGGGACTGTTCTGGAAAAAAAAAAAACATTTTAAACTTTAATTAAACGAAGTTAAAAAAAATCTCTGTGTGAACGTGGACACTTGCGGCTTATAGACAAGTGCGGCATATTTATGTTCAAAATAAATTAAGGTATTAGAACCTTTAATTCAGAAAATAACCGGTAACTAAATAAGCAGTCAGGTGGATTTAAATCAGCCAAACTAGAACATTAATTTGATTTCATGACAGAACAATTTTTATTATTATTTTTATTTCTATTTTATTCATTTATTTCATTCCAGTTTCCTTAATGCTGCTCCGAGTCAAACCTGCAGTGTCATTACTTTAGCTTCACTCAGGGTTTCGCTGCTGAGTCTCCCGCAAAAAATGAAAAATGAAGGCGATGTCTTGAAACAATGTGTATTCTTGCCAAATCTGTTTGGCCTGGCAGTGGCATCATGTCGCCTGGCAACAAGACTGCCACATCCGTCCAGATTGGCATTTTCTGACTGTCACCTGGCCAGATCACCACAATTTCAAAATGAGAGACAGCAACAGCAGGACATGAATACCAGGTGAATATACATGTTGCATAATTCGTTCACCTATACCTGGCAAAAGTTTGTGTTGAGCAATACGTATTTATGGAACAATTTATTTTGGCAACTGCATTGGTAGTCATAGTTAGTAGTATTATGTATATTATAGTTGTAGTTATTAAGATAATTCCACTTTTGATTAGTTGCTTAACTGCATTTCATTGACCAAGTATCTGTACTACTGTACTACATCTTTTAATAATTTGAATTCAGTTTTCAACTTGGTGTTATTATAGACATATCATAGGCGCGCACACAATTATTTCACACATCAGATGATGATGTTGGCCACTGAGAACACAGGTTCTGTTTTTGAACCGTGTACATATTTAAAAACATTCCTGCATTGACACATGGATGTAGATCACCTCCATACTTCGTTCTTCCTTCAGCTGACACACAGTCAACCCTGGCTCCTAAAAATTGCGTTCCCATACAATTAAAATGCATTCTTACATACGTTGCAGTAACTGAAAAAGAATTATGTTGGTTGACAACTTTCTCAAAATACTAATAATGTACATATTCACATATTTGTCCAGTCCAGTCCGAAATAGGAGGATTATTTGCTCATTCACGCAGCCTTTTTCTCCTGAATCCTTCACATGTATTGCACTGTTTTGAAGATAGGTGCACACTGTTTAAATTAATGGATTCATTCGTGAAAGAGAGAGGGGCAGGATGTGTTGGATAATAACTGAACATGATTTCTAATTCTAAATACATTTGACGTAGCCCCCGGGGTTGTTTAGCAGATATAAAACATGATTACAGCAGGTTTGATATTTGTAGCCACCCAAAATGGTTAGTCCTTCCCTACAACCTGTTACACAGAGGCATGTTCCTCTTTGTGAATGAAAGACATGTTGGTTTCCTCCCGATGACTCCTCAGCTTGCTCAGAGGAATGCATTCTTGGCAGGACTCCAGGCAGTCCTCAGTGGCGGGAAATCACACATGCACACTACAAAAAATGCCAAGCTTGGACTGTAGGTTTGAACTGCACAGTTTGTGTTTAGTCAGCAGGTGGGCGGGTGTGCTCATTTCTATTCAGACATTTAAACACAATCCACTGCATGTAAGAGCAACTTTTGTTTATGTATTTGTACTAATTTGAGATGTTATTGTGGCACGGTCACAACAAATGGAAAGAATCTCTTTAGGTGAACAGAACACCCGTTGAACAGGAACATCCCACAAGGAAAGCAGGATGTTTCTGACATCTCCAGGAGGCAGATTTGACATCATGTGAACTAAAGAGGCGTTATTGCCCACAAGTCCATTTTCATTTAAAGTATCTACATTACAACAGGATGGTCAGGAGGTCAAGTATTTGGCAGTTTTTCTTTGTAGATGTGTTTGCAGCATGTTGTCCTATTGCTAAAATCGTATGAGTGTGCTACTTTTTACAGTGAGGGACCACACACACACACACACACACACACACAAACACACACACACACACACCCTCCCTGCTGCTGTTCCCTGCAGCTTGTTGGGCCCCTCCCTCACTTGCCCCTGATTGGCTACTCAGAGTTGGCGGGCTTTGCATCTCCGCGTGACTACTACTGCTGTGGCTGTCAGTGAGGAAACACACAGGAACAAAAGTTCAGCGGGGTGGTTGTCCTGACGACGCATCCCCGAACAGTTAACAAGCTGCCGGTTCAAGGCCACGAGGCTGAAATCCACAGGAGGATCAGGGTTCACTCTGGGCTGAGCTCTGTTTGTGTACTTTAACATCTATCATCTCAGCACACATTCAGATAAAGAACACGCCTGGCACACCGTTCAAAACATGATGTAGCTTACGTTGTACATATCTGCAAAAAACTGCCAGTCTAATTCCAGAGGATTTGACCTGCTGTATCTGTGATAATGGTTCAGACCAATCAGCTGTGAGCTGGCAGCAGGTACCCATGTGGGACGTGTCTGTGAAGGTGTGATGTATCCAGTTAGTATCCATGGGGAGCACGTACCACGGATATTCACGGATCGCAAGAATTGAGTTCTCTGGTCAGTTTTACCAAGGTTCTTCTTATTACCACGTCGCTACGCATTGGTGTGGAAACAACTGTAGGTTAGAGGGACAACTGAGGGATGGCATGCTCTATGGGCGCATGAGTGTGAGTGTGTGTGTGTGTGTGTGTGAAAGTGACACAGAACAAAAGAACAGACTCTGAGAATGCAAACAAGCACGAGTCTCAACCCATCAAATGTGAAATACGATAGAGCACACAGCAGACAGTGGCTCGGTAATGATCTATCCGTTATCTCTGGACGACGTCACCGTCTTTTCATTTGTCGAGATGCGCTTCAGTTGTCGATAGCAGGTGGGATGAGCTGCTGTGTTTGATCTCTGTGTTATCGGTCGGCCTTTCATGTGACTCGTTCATTCATAGTTTGTTGTCGCTGCTGTGTGATCAGGTGTCATCATTATGACTGTGAGCGCTAATGTGTTTGTTCAAGTGTAAATGTAAAAACATGTCAACTAATGTTGAACCGTAGTTTCCACGTTCAATTAAGAATTTTGTCAAGTTGAAAACATCCAACTGCCACCAAGACCTGTAGAACACACATACACAGAACACACCCAACACCCTTTGTTATTAATCGTTAATCGTTATTTACAGCTATCTTACTATAAACTGATGTTAGCTATGTCCATTTACATCTGTTTTTTCTCAGCTGATGCGTATTCTGTATGGATACATGCTGTTTTCTATTCCTCACATTTCAGTTTCAGTTCATCAAACCATTTCTCATTCCTCTGTGCATCTTTATCAACACACAAGGTGCACTTTGGATAATTAACATTAACTATAAAAAGGTTTGGGCAGTGGGTAAGTCCAGGTACGAGGTTCAGTGTGCATATTGTTCACACTATTGTTCAGTGCATATCAAGAAGTTTCCAAATCTATTTTTAATGGTTACAGGTTCATGCTTTGTTGAGATTTCTACTTAGTTCTAGTTCTAGCAGTAAAAGTCAAAAGACAGCGACTGAGAAAGAGCACTGTGGGTAGAAGGCAGCTCCTGCAGATGAGTCATGGGCTCTGTGCGGATGTCCAGAGGTGATTTCACTTTCTCCTCCTGATAGGGTGAGTCATCATCTGCAGATTGTCCTCGTATTCTCACTAGATATTAAGGCAGATTGGATATGTTTTATAAGCCCATTTTGAAGGTTATTGATCCATGTATGATTGATTTTGAATTGAATTCTTCCTTCCTTGATTTATCTGATAGTTGGTACATGACAAGATCCACCAATAGTTTTCTGTGATCTTTCACATGAACTGATTCAATAAAGTCTTTGTTCGATCGTCTTTCCACGCCTTGTTCATTGTAATTCTGATTTTATTCTTGAGTCTTGGGTTTCTTCTGGGGATTCTTTTGATGAGGTGGTCTGCTGTGCCCCCTGTTGGTGTAGAGAGTACCTGCAGCTGATGTAACACACCTAACACATTCAGATTGTGCAAAGTCATGGTGCGGTGAGTGATTGTGCAGCTTAGCAGTCTGATCTCGGCTTGTAGCATCTGATTAACTGGACAGACTGCAAGTGCTGGATTTTCTTCACATTACGGGCCCTTATTATTACATGAATCCATGGCCACCAATAAGATATGACGTAAAAGTGATAAATAAATTGGTTATAAATGTTTTCAGATACATTGTGGGGACTTGTCGTCCTTTAAAAATAAAAGCTTCTTTTGCTTTCTTGTTTTCAAGTTGTTGTTTTTTAGATTTTATTATTAGGTGTTACGATTCCCTATCCAGTGATCACTCATCCTCAACTCATTTCAAACACAGTCGTTTTCTCCACAAGGTGTCTATATATACTTTCTACCAGAGACTCACTTTAGCTCAGAGATGAGATGCTTCAGACTGACACCGTGCAGTGGTTACCACTGATGCCTCATAGCAAGAAGTAATATGGAAAGTCATAAGGGCCAAAATATCTACTAGTACTTCTAGTAAGTGTTGATAAATCTACTAGTTGTACTAGTGAGCACCAAAGTGTCCAGTAGTTGCCCTAGTAAGTTGTTTTCAATCTTACTAGCAGTACTGGTGAAGCTCATGATGTCTACTAGTAGTACTAGTAGACATATGAGTAAGTCATTTTTACACCACTATCACCACTAGGGAGGTTGAATGTGCCCACTAGTATTACTAGTAACACGAGTGTGTATGTTTTGGGCCTTACTAGTAGCACTAGTACAACTAGTGAGGCACAAAACGTCTAAAATGGGTGGGAAAGAGTCGTGTATAAAGGCTTCCTGTTGGCTCTCCAGAAAGAATTCCACCCCGCTAGAATTTAACCCTATAATGACTGATGGACTCTCACTGACGCTACTGCCAGCTCATTGATTACTATCCATGTTGAACATGCGGTACACGGAGTATCAGGCAAATTTTTCTGACTGTCTTCTTGATCACTTTTACAGTAAAACGTGAAGTAAAACCACAACGATTCTCGCTCTATAGTTCAGTTATGTTAATGATGTGCATAACACCACAGTTGTTCAAGCAATATAGTAGTTTTGTCAAGGACGTTTTGTCAAAGGACTAAGTGTGAATCATTTCATGTGACTAGAATAATGAATCTGTATTAATTCTGGTTTATATCCTCTAAACAACTGAGACAAGAACCAAGTAGACAGAACGGGACACTGGTACAGCGCAGCAGGTCAGTAGTAAGGATCAACTGCATACTAGTAAGACAAAGTGGCTCTAGTAGTGGAAAAAGTGTTACTAGTAAGATGCAGTTGTTCTACTGTACTAGTGTAACTACAGAGGAATGGACATTAAGAGGGATAAAGAGTTTGGAATAGGTGCGTTTTGAGTTTGAAAAGGATGGAAGAGTCAGTGTCTGGGGTGGTGACTTCATCAGCTGTGAGATCAGAAGGTGTGACACCAGAGCAGCAGAAAAAGAAAAAGTGGGGGTGGTGGTGGCATAGACAGTGGCAATGATGGTGGCATTGACAGTCTCACTGGGGGCGCTTCGTCCTGTCAGCAGCATGTGTTTCTCAGATTGACATGAGTGAAGGGACGCATGCACACAGCTGATGGAACCACTGACTGGAGGTTCTTTCAGTGTGGAGTTTCCAGGACACACGCCCCCCCACCCCGTGTCTGTGCGGGTTCTCTCTCCAGCTGGTGACTCATCCAGGTTGTACCGAGACATTCACCTGTTGACAGCTGAGACCCGTAACCAGGGCAACAGGAGAAGTTGAAGGAAATAATGTTACATTCTATTTGGTTTGTGTCGTCCAGGGAGTTCAGGCATTCACACATTTACAGCTTTTCTACCAAAATATGACCACCAACCAATAGTGGCATCATCTGATTCGTAAATCAACCAAAATACACTACGGTGTCCATACTGACATTAATCAATGGTTTCTATGAGGAGAAAGATTGTGGGTTGAACCACACCGTGTCTACATCAGCACAAGAATCAAATGAGACATCATCAAACTCTTCAGGAGTACCGTTCACAATGGGTTGTGACAGAATGAGGACAATTCACCCATTTACAATTGTGTAAAAACAAAAAAATATTTTATTGCCTGGTGTTGTTTTAAGATTGTGTTTTGCTTCTTAAGCTTTCATGTTTGGCTAAGTTTGTTCAAGTCACATATCTTTCTGCCTGGCGCCATTCAAGCACAAAGTGAACAACAGTGAATTATCTAACATTATCTCAAGTATTCTCTGCTGCGACAAACACTTCAAAAGTCCTTACATTTCCGTCACCCTTATGAAGCATCATTGGTGGGACGCCAGAGTCAAGGGGGTTGTGTAGTTACTGCTATTTGTTTATGAATTATTTCCATGAATATTAGAAAAATACCGACTGTTTTGGGTCAGTAATTTGGTTGTTGATTTTCTTCATCTTTTGTTATTGTAATTTTCTGTGCCTGTCTGTCTATTGGTGAGTTTTTGGATTTGTGTGTGTTTGATTGTGGGCGGGACTCACCACCTAGCCCACATTCCAGGGTGAAAGTCAAGTGGGACAGCAGTAGTTGCAGAGAAGGTAACTTAGAGATCAACAGAAAATAGTAATCCAAGTACTGGTTATTTTTCTATGTGTGCCTGTAAAAACCTTCACTGCACTTGGGGGAAAAGACCACATTAAACCACCATCACCATTGGAGTACGGCTACGGCATCTGGTCTTTTTATTTTTGAACGCATCACCATATTTACAACTACCCATCACTTACACAAACCAACAGCTACATGTTTAACCAAACTTTGAAAATTAAAGCTCTTGTGCCATTAAACATATGAAACTTGAAATATATTAACAGAGGTGGTAATTCTACTACCGTCCTTCTCCATGCTCAGACACAGCTGCTTCAACAGCAGCAACAGAAGTCCCCGCCAACAGCTGGATGAGCTTGAAGCCTTCACAGCCTCCAGGAACACATTCAGCTGGCCCAGGGTGAGAACCCTCCCATACAAGCCAGGAGTGCTGTCAGCTGGACTTGACAAGCCACAGATGTTAACGTGACATTAGTGGTGACGGTGCTGCCGTTGAGTTTTTGTTTACTACCTGCTGAGCTCCTTTCTCTAAGTTCAGTATTTATTTCACCAATAAGTGAAATGATTGACTAGAGTAGTGAGCAGTCTGAGGAAAATGTTGATGTCCAAGAAGAGCTAATTTGACAGGGTCTTTATTAAACAGTGAATCCTGTCTACAAAGAGACATTCCAGTTGTTCAGATAGTTTTTTTTTTACTTCTGAAGGACAGAGTACAGAGATGATGTATGGTGTGACGAGTCCCAGTGAAAGTCCTTTCTAGTTGAACATTCACTCGGTGGTCAGGATTCCCATCTTTTCAGGTTCCATTATGAGTTCTGATTCTAAACTAACGACCAAGAGAGACAGAGAGAGAGAGACACACACACACACACAGAGTGCCCAGCACACTTAATTACATCCGCACAGATTTGTCAGTAAACCTTCAGTTTTCTTCCAGAATTCAGGTCTCCTTTGCCTCTAGGGGGGAGTGGGACATCACTCCCCATACAGCATCCAGGCTTTAAAGAGTTTCTGAACAATGGAAAACAGACACATGTTGCAATATGTCACCAACCTGTTCCAGCCTAGAAGACTTGGTGACATCCTTAAAAATCTAAGAGTAAAAAAAATAGCTGTAGTAGCTTTTGTTGAGGGGTGTATTCATTTTCGCATTAAATCATTATTTAATAAAATTAATTTTACTTTTATAAGCATTAAACAAATGTATATCATTTACATGTTGAGTGTTGAGGACGATTTATCGGAAAAAAATGAGCACCCTTCACCACTCGCCTCTACACTTCTCAGTTTAAGTACCACAAAGTGTTCATTTAAATGTCAGTACAAGAGATAAAATTAAAAAAAAAGTTTCCAGGGAACAGGAACCAGTTTCAGCTGGAAATAAACTAAACGTGAAGGGTCTGAATCCCACTTTACATACTTACGTTCACCCATCGTCAGCGGTAGTATTAAGTGTTTGAACTTTTCTCATCACCTCCATTATCACCAGCCACTGTGACGTGCTTCATCACATTGTGCTCCTCATAGCCAGCTATATTCAAAGCACAAATATGGTTCACAGTTGGTTCTCCGACACCACTGTCTTGAAAAGTTTGAGTGACTATTTCTAATAAGCAGCTAATTATTTACAGTAGAACAGTCACATTTTATTATTCCACAAACTCCTGCTGCCACGAGGAGTGAATTAAGACTTGTGTGTTGTTACTGTGTGCGAGACAGGGTGAACATTCAAAACCATCAATACACAACCTGAGCTTCTGTGCTGTCACATAATTACACAGAACTCACTTTGCATTCAGATCATTGAACCAACAAATGAAATCATCAATCACTGTGGCTCACCCTGTGGCACAGACTCATCCATTCCCTTCATCCCACCCCTTCAGAGTCAAATCAAGCTCATCAGTACTTAGAGGATCTTAAGGTATTAACAGTTTCCTGTTGGGCTAATTAGTAAGTCGCAGAACAATCCTGTGAACAAGAGTTACGGAAACCATCAAAGGTGTCATGTGTACGACTTTATCAACAGTCAAGATGAGCATGAACATAAGGAGGCAAAATATGGAAGCAGAATTTGAAATAGAAACACGTGTAGTTACAGGGAAGTTTGCTCTGAGAGTGTGTCAGTGCTCGCAGGACCTCTTTGGAACACTGAATGTACAATTATCCAGCAGGGACGCCATCTCTGTCGTTCAGCCTCATTTGTGATTGGCAGGAGGGGGCAGCAGCGGTGCAGAGCGGTCGCTGGTCAGGGTCCTTTTCAGCTTTACACCCTTGATGAGGGTTAGCATGTCTTCCCTTCTGCTCTCTTGGGCCAGTGGGTCTGGGTCTGGCTCGTGGGTGGAGGGTGGACAATCCTGGGGCTGGTGATGAGGGCTGTGGGCCAGATGGGCGTCATCTCCATGGGTAACTGAGCTCTGAAGCTGGGTCTGCTGCCCAGACAACCTGTCTTCCTGCTTCTGTAGCTGATCCCCCTGTTGATAGTGAGCTGGCTTATGTTGCAGCTGCTGGCCATGCTGAAGCAACGACTGCTGCCGATATTGCAACAGGAGCTCTTGGTTGTGCTGCTGCAGCTGACTATGCTGCTGCTGCAGCTGACTATGCTGCTGCTGCAGCTGACTATGCTGTTGGTTGATGTGATACTGCTGTCTCCACTGCTGTTGTGTAGCACTGCTGTCCTCTGATGGATAGGTGGGTACAGTGGGTATGGCCACAGGAACTGGCATCTGACCCAGGACAAGCTGGTAGTAGGGGGAGGAGGAAGAGGGGGGCAAGGCGCTGAGGCTCTGTGTCGATGTGCAGAGCTTACTGTGACCCAAACCTTCAGCAGCAGAGGGGACAGTGAAAACATTCTCTTCACTGCCGCCGTTTCCTGGGATTGCTTTGTTTGGAACCTGCGGAGTGCTGATGGGGATAGGAACCCCGCCGCTAATTGTGCCCCTGCGATATGTCGGCTTGGACGACGGTTTGCGCCTTATTGTTGCAGTGTGGGGTGACAGCTGGTGGACGGACCCGCCAATCACCACAGGCTCAGTAAACAGGCTGACAGTGGAGGAGGGGCGCTTGGACTGAGCAAACTTCCTATACTGAAAACTAAGGTCCGAGTTCCTTGGTATGGTCAAAGACTTGTCAAAGTCTGACGGGTTATTGCTGTGAGAGAGGTGATGTAAGGAGATAGAGTCTGCCTCTCCATGTAGGGAAATAGACTCACAGTCAACTGGACAGAGAGAGAGGAGAAAGAATATTAGCCATTTATCTCTGTGACAGGTTTCATTTCATTATCCAACATAGAGAGACTAAAGAGGCAGAAGGACCTTCCATCCCATCAGTCACTCGCATAACATGTGTTTTTTGCTTTGATTTTCTGAAACAATTCCATTTCATCCTTTCATGATTCCCCCTAATTTGCCTGATGATTTGATTTCAGTTGATCTAAAATTGTAGCACTTCAGCTGCTGCCTGAAGGAGATGATGGATGTACTGTTCTCACTAATGCCCCTTTTCCCCACCAGCCACTGTTTTCCATTGGATAGTGTCTGGTACCCGGTGCTCTTTATGGTTTGTGCTCTCGACAGTTTCCAAGTAAACTGAGCCAATGATACTATGGGACATCCCAACCGTCACCATCAACACATGAATCAACCGGCATATTCAAATACCGATGACAGCGATATAGCAACTGTACTTTACTCCTCACCTCTTATTAATTAAACCTAGCTGATGTGTGCAAACATATTACACCGAGGTCCATCAAGAAGTTACGTATGTGTGTGTCTGAGGACAACATCCAGAGAGAGCTGGACACAGACGCCCAGAGAGGAAGTAGATCAGGAGTTTCAGGTTCTCGTGCTTTGTCTGTGACAAAAAGCCACAAACTTAACAGCAAGTTCATCATGGTCTTGTTTTCTTGTTTGCGGTGAAATAGCAAGAAACTGCTATGACATCCGCTCTCACGCTGAGAAGGTACTGAATTGTTATGGAAGAGGACATGTCGGGTACATAATGAACGAATAGAGATGGAACTGTACAGTGGAAAAGCGCATAAGAGTATGTACATTTATAACATTGCCTTAATTAGTCAAAACATCTCAGAGTTGTTTTCATTTGCAGGAAGACACATACACATACATTACACATTATGTGATTATACTGCATGTATTATATAATTACATGTACTCACTGTGTGTGTGTATGGTGTCCTCAGAGCAGGATGGGGTGGTGGTCTGAGTGCTGTATCCACTGGAACAGTGCAAGGAGTCCCTGCTGCTTCGTGGGACATCTGAATTCAGTGCACCCAACGTCAACGCCAGGTGGTCCCGGGCAGAACAAGACTGTCAGGGACAGAGGATGTGAAGTTGTACACAACATATCCAGCATGGTGGAAGGAGCTGCACTGCCCAAACAAATACCTCTCTGAGCTTTCAACTTTCTGCCACCTTGAACCCTAACCCTAACCATTCAATTCATATCATTTTCCATGGTTCTGATCCGATTAAAAAACGATATTTAGCTCATCTGGAACGATTCGATTCGATTCAAGGGCTAGAAATCGATTCAGTCACTATTTTTGTTTTGCTAAAGTAAAGTGAATTTCCCTCAAGGGTATAATAAAGTAATTGTCTATCTAACACTGACAGTTGCTGACAGGTTAACAGGTTACTAAGTTGTGTATTTTAGACAGCCTCCAAAATGTTATAAAAGGATTGTGGGTAATCTGCTGTCTACATTGTTGTTTTGAGAACTGAAGCATGTGCCTGATCAGCACAGCTCTGTGGGGCAGGAATGGATTGAATTCCATCAGCACCCGCTAGGTCGCTGCTCATGAAAGCACATGTCTGACATTTACCAGTGAACATCTAATGATTAGTAAAAGGCTTGGGAGAACATGAGCTGCGTGAAGTTGGCCCCCCACCCATCACAAAAATACGGGAAAAAAGTCAGTTTCGTTTGTGCAAAAAAAAAATTCGTTTCAGCAGTTATGGTTTAGAAGTTCTTAATGATTCTTTTAAAGGTCATCTAGACTTCACTCAGGCCTCCATTTGCTCCAAATTAACCCGACATAGTGTTGATCGTTTGTGCTCCGTTTGTGCTGGTTTGTGCAGAAAAAAAAAAAACGTTTGTGCAGCTTCACTTTATGAGATATTATATACTTTGATGACATCATCGCCGGAAATGCTCTCGTGCTGGCGTTCCCCTTTCGTCTTTTCTGGATGTGGTCAAACACGGTTCATCTGGTGCGACCATGCTACGTAAATCGCGCATTTTGTTTTTAATTTCATGTAGTTTTTAATGTCTCTGGGCATTTGTCAACCTAGTTGGCATTAGCTAGTTAGCATTAGCTGAGCTACAGTGTTGGTCTAAATCAGAGGAGTTAAACTCGGTCAGTTTAGCAGCTGTTCCATTGACAGCCATTGTACATGTATCTGACGACAACATGAAGAAGAAACGTATGTTTGAAACAATACCTTTATGTGCAGAATGGAACATCATTAACACAAATGAACTGAACAACTACTACTTTGTATAGAACACAGCATGTGTTCTGATGCTGCTTTCACTTTACTCTCCAGGTCATCGTACACCTCCCAGACACACGCAGCCCTCCTGCAGTATGCCACGTAATGTCCAAGAGCATCTGGATGTCCAAGGGCATGATCCATCTTTCAAATAAAAAACAATGCTGGCCTTTTGCAAACTTTTTATTGGTATTTCAGACATCTTTTTGGTTGACATGACTGTTGAAGCAGGTGAAAAAAAGATTTATCAAGAAATGACCATTTTAAGCCACCACAACTGCGATGTGATCATTGGAGTGACAGTTATGCTAATCCATTACAACCGTGAAAAAAAAAATCGTTAGTGTATCACCAACCAAAGCTACACAAACGGAGAAATTGAGTGCACAAACCATGGGCAAATCCGCATCATAACATATTTGGGACTGTTTTCCCAAATATTTGCGAGGGGTGGGTCGGCAACTTCACATACGTTGAGAGACATCATCGTTAGTAATTAAAATGCATAATATCTCATAAACCGAAGCTGCACAAACATTTTTTTTTTTTCTGCACAAACCCGCACAAACGAAACAGACTATTTTCCTGAATTTATGAGGGGTGGGGGGCCAACTTCACACAAGTGACAATCTTGCTGTGGTTGGATGAAACCAACATTAAGCTTTGAAGAAGCACTCAAGAAGCGCTAAGTATGACCAGAGAACACCACTGCCACAGTCGAGCACCGAGGTGGAAACATCATTGTCTTTAGCAAAAATTGTTCATTACATATTTGTGAAATTCCAAAAGTATTTTGTGTGTTATTTGTTAAACTACAAATAAACAAGTGGGATGAGATAATCAGAGTTCTCTATTTAGTTATATAAGAATTTGCACAATAATACTTTGTAGACTTGTATACATTCTCCTTTGGAAGCCCAAACTCCACATTCAAGTTTGATGTTTATTAACATGTTGGACTGACTACGGGCACTGTACTTTGTCAAGAAGGGTGAGATCCCAGACACCCTCCGCAAATATTGGCCATCAAGCGTTCCGGTATTGTCATAAAAAGGTACTGAGGAACTTCTGCAGACTTAGACTAACCACAGGTCACCTCCAAAATGAGTTTCAACAGGATTTGCAATGACAAAACTATTGCATTCTGGTTATTAAGAGAATGATGTTGTTTTGAGTATTGAACATGATATTGTGGAACAATTAAGTCATGATCAGTAATTTTGCAACTGCATACTTTGCAACCACATACTAGATTGAAGAAAATCATGTTGATTCTTGAATATGGGGAAAAAAAGGTAATAACAATAATCCAATAATAACAATAAATGGAATGTGTTCAACAATATAAAACAACCATAATTAATACAACATCCCTAATAACTGCACAATTTTAATGGATTTTCCTCTGCACTGATATTAAAGCTACACATTCCTTTTTGGGGTTTTATTAATGGAATCATCAACAGTCAAAGTCAATTCAGCTTTCATCACAAGCAGTGTCCAGTGGCAGAATCAATTCAAACTTTCTATGGGACAAGAATAAAATAGATAAACAACTAAAACGTGGGCTCCAAGATTATGTGAGACTACACTTGGCCCTTGAAAATGGATCCAGAGTGAAAAGGATCTCCACAGACCCTTCAACCTGCTGTATGGGCTATGACAAGGATCAACTACCAATGGACATAAACATTCCTCAAGCCATATACTGGCGTACTCTAAGGAGGTCTGAGAGAGGCACACAAGAGCTGTGGTTCTCCACATGGAAAGAAACTATATGTCTTATTAACAATCCGAACAATCCGGCTGTATGCATTTTTTTGGAAACTGGTTTACAAACAATGTGTAAGATACGTGTCCATCAATTTCAGAGTTATTGCAAACTAAGTCATATATTATTTAAAAAAATAAAATATGATTTAGAAGAATTTTTTTTGAGATTTTCTGGGACAAAAAGGACTATTTGGAAGGAAGGAAACAAAAGGTAAGGAATTCCTCACCAGCTGTCAACTCTTGTCAATAAAAACATTGTACCCTCCAACTCCAACCCTCCACTTGACAAGTATCAAAACACATCTCTTTGTTTTTTTAGTCCCCCGGGCTTACTGTGTGCATTTGTTACCTTTCCAGATGCAGACAAGGTGCGGACTCTCTCCCCATGGTGTGTATAGGCACTGTGGGGGGGGGCCAACAGGCCGTTCTCTGTTCCCACAGACACAAGGTGGTTGGTGGAGCCGACTGCATCCTGTCAAATTAACCAGTTTATTATGAGCAGGTGACATCAGGGTGAACAACAATATATGATTACAAAATAATTCACACAGTATGATTCACTGGTGTCATCAGCGGAGTGGCACACCACACATCTGTTATAGTATTCAACTTTGTAAGGCTCCTCCTTTTCCCTACGTTTGCCTTGCTCTGTTTCTGAGGGCCAAAAAGCTGTTTAATAAAAGCTGCAGTTTGATGTGGGATCACTGATGAAGACGGATGGCGTTGAACCTGAGTGCTCTCATTTGCTCATTTGACTACCAAAAAGATGAGACTGAATTTATGTTGCATTATAATACGTTCGTGATGTATATATATGTACATATATAATATTTATAATCAGCCAAATACACGCAGAGCAACAATGTAAGATACAAATGGCAAAAACATGTTAAAATAGGGCAGAAATCAGTAAAATAAAAATACACTACTACAACTACAATATAATAATGATAATATAAACATACACAGTACAAGTCACTACACAAAATGTCTAGCATTGGAATGATGAGACAAATAATATCAGTCACACAGTCACCACACAGTCAAACAGAACGCCACTATAGTTAGTTTTGGTCTCACGCTGGTCATATTCCTGCGACTAACGCGACCGCTGAGCATGGGGTAGTTGTCATGGCCTGCAGCATATCGGTAACGACCACAACTCCCCAGGTGTCGGAGGCGAGAGGGGGAATTTCCTTCACTAAGGGACCGCCCTCTTTCCTTGTCGCCAATCACCAGATAGGGGGATGAGCAGAAAACAAACAAAAGAAAGCTAACGTGGTGTGTTCCTTTCTGTTTAGAAGGCTCTGATTTTGTCTGTCCTCGACAGGATCGTGTGTTACACTCAATCAACTTGCAATAGCAGAAGGATGTTGATTGACTGAAAGTCATCTTAAACATGTTCAAATGTTAAATTGGGTATACATAAGAGCTATGGCTTCCGCTCATGCTGGGTTCCTATGGCTGATGTGACGTAAGAACTCTCCAGAGGACAAGCAAACCAGAGGTTTTCGGAGTGGGAAATGCAACACCAAACCATTCTAGAGTTTCAAAACATTAAGGGTAAGCCATAAAGCTGTCTGGTTGGCAGAAATTAATAAATGCATCAGGGCCTTTACATTGTGTTTGGTGTGTTTTGGAAGTTATGTCAAACTGTGGATTTTTTCTTATTTTCCTAAATTCAATGGGCTCAAATAACATGAAATGTTTAGAATCTAGGGAACCGAATACTGGATCAAGACAGAAATGACAAATAATTTCTTTGAGAAACCTGGGGCCTGTATCACGAAGCAGGATTTTGTTTTAGCGAGATAAGTTCAGGGTTTTTTGTATCATGAAGCCAGATTTTATTCTTATCAAGGTCTGTCTCTACATTGTCCTTAGCTGTGAGTGTGTGTGAATGGTTGTCTGTCATTCATGTAGCCCAGCGATGAGCTGGCAACTCATCGAGGGTGTACCCTTTGACAACTGGGATCGGCTCCAGCACACCCATGACCCGTAACCATAATATAAGAGGAAGATAAAGATGAATTAATGTCTGTCTCTGCAAGACTATCCTGCTCCGGAGCAGGCTAACGATCAACATTGAATCAGATCCTATAAACAGCACCACCCACTGGCCAATCAGATGTCTGGAAAAACAAAGACCTGCCCATTCCTGCACATAAGACAGGTGGTGAGGAGACAGTTACAGCATGAAAGAATCTTCTGGGACAGATGTAACCTGTTAAATACCAATTTTCATGTCCTGGACTTCTGGACATCTGACAGATTCTGGAGGCCCGTTGGCCCTGACTGTATCACAGGCAGAGTGAGTCACTTCTGACCTCACTGATTTAAAAGACGAGTTCATCGTCTTCACGAGACACTTTCCACACATGTGGTTCAGTAAAGGAAACATGAACATTGTCATCTCCATACTTCATTCATGGTGTTTGAGGGTTCCCCCTCGTTTTTGAAGAGGGATATGATATTTTTACACTTTGTCACTGATCCTTTCTAACACAGCTCCACCAGGATGATTTGATTCAGACCATCAACTTTGTAGATTTATATGATTCAACTGTGGCGTCATCTTTCAACTGTAGTGTAGCAGAGAACGTTATGACATTGAAAAGCCAACGTAGCAGATTCAATGATGTTTTGTTCTTTATCTGGGGGAAAAAGAAATGTAATATACACAATTCTTCTAACACGTGTGATTTTGTGGGATTCACGGATGTTGTAGGTCCATTGAGGCATTAATGAACAACGTACACATTTACACAGTCTGAGATGTGTTGCCAGCTGCTTTGTCGTCTTCTGTCATCTTCCACGGTGTTTATCTTTTCTACAATCACTGACTTCCCCTCCTACTTTTCCAGCATTAACCTCTGCAGCTGGCGCGAGGCGCTCTGCCTCCCTTTTGTGCACTGCTGATTGTGATTGGTCTGCTGCCTCGGAGCACACCTCTTATACATGCGCGTTCACGGGCCTTGATGAGACAAACCTGGGTGGAGATACCAAGTTGACAACCAGCGTTGTGGTGCCGATTAGCGTGATCACCATGGTCTCGTTAAGTCAACCCTGGATTAATCAAGTAACCCAAGCTTCGTGCTATAGTCCCCAGGTATTGCATAAAAGAAAAATATTATTGTCATGAAGCAATAATGCTCACCACTGCTACCCCCAGGTGGTTGTCCGAGCACAAGGTTCCTCAGAGGACTTTGAGCAAACCATGAAAGATTGTGTGGACAAGAATAACCACGTAATTTTTGTCATATTTTGTAGATGACCCTACTCTGAATAAAAGCTCAGTTATCCAAAGGATTTGTGGTATTTTCCAAGAAAATTTGAAATCAGACAACATATGTGTGGTATGTGTCAGTTACCTTGAGATGCACTCCATCCACAGGACAACCGATGGAGTCCAAGGAGGGAACGTGTCGCACTGATCCTGTCTGGTAGTTACTGGTAGTGACACAAGAGGATAATGGAGGGTTCATAGTCACAGTAACATATGCATGTAGCATATAATATGCAACTACATGGTACCTGCTAATGCTGCTCTTCCGGGATAGGGTGTTACTGGGAGAAGCTGGTGGTGTCTGATAGTTGTAGCTGATATCAGAGCCTTTCAGGTCCAGAATCACCTGAATCACAAGAAACAATAAGCACCCGCGCACAAACACATTACTACATTCTGACAGTCACCCATAGATCAAGAATTACTTCACCCCATTCCCAAACCCGAATCATAATTCGAGCCCATATATTAGACAACACATGTTTGTAGGGTTTGGATCCATAGACAATTACTTGGCAGGTGCCAGTGAGTTTCAGGGGAGGCCCATATAGCTGCAGAAAATGACAAACATATTTGAACCTGGCAAAACATATGTTTCCAAGCTTGAAGGATGTTTTGGTGTCTCTGTACCCCAGGATGTCATTGCATGTTTGAAGGGACTAGCTGGAGATGATGTGGAATGTGCTGCTTGCTTGACACTCACTACTGTCTGACTACTGGCTGATGGGCACAGGAAAAAGCATCAGTCAATGGTGAAATAGTGAGCGTTTGTTGTAGGGCAGGAGGAGTGTTCAAACAAAACGAAATGTAACAGTAGTGTTATTGGTAGTAGCCATTGTCTGTTATTATCTATTATTGTAATATTACAAGTACTGTTATTCCCTTTTTTAATTTGGGGGAGGCCGGTAGTGACTTAATGTTTCTGAAGAGAGGCTCTTTTGAGGAAAGGTCAGGGGTCATGAACCAGCGTTAAAGGAGCAGACCTGCTCACTGGCAGGTGGAAGTTTGTGAGGCTCAGCTGTCAGGGTGGTCAGATCGTCCAGGATAGTCTGCAGGTGGGTCACCTCACCCAGCATGTTGATCTCATGGTCCTACACAGCACAAACGGACAGAGGTGTTGATTATGTCCATGTTTGAAATGTTCATCCCATTTTTAACATAAAACTCACCAGTACAGGTTTGAGCATGCTGACAAAGCTGCAGTACCGTGCTCTTTCCTCTATCAAAGCTCGGCACACGGCTCTCTTCTCCGCCTCCTCCAGCACCGCATAACGGACGTTGACGTCCTGCAGTGCACTGTCCAGCTGACCTCGCACCTCGTCCTTTCCTACAGACACACGGAGGGGAAGCAACTGATGCAGGAAGCACATGGGTAAACGCATCCCCTGTGCCTCTTTAATATGGAACATTGGACAATACTGTGGTTAGTATACTGGAACAAATTGAGTTTACTCATAATACAGGTGGACATCAAGTCTGCTGTACATTGTAAATCCTATTCAAAAAATTCAAAATGAAGTCTGACAGCCAGGGGCAGCATGAGACTACATAGCACTTCCAAACAAGGGCGAGTGTGTATATCCTTCCCCGCATGCATGCACGCACGCTGGGGATGAAGAGATTGACCGATTTGAATTGGTGGTTTTATACATACGTTTGCAATGCAACTGCGGCGGTAGCTTCAATGTGCACTTGATACAGCTGCTGGGGAACTGACCAATGTATGTGTATAGAGTGTCGGTATCAGTAAAAACACGTTACATTGGTTATTACATAGTTTATCTCCTCTGCCCTTGTGTTTTCAAGGCGCCATGATTGCAACATCATGATTGAGGCGTGGTGTAGTCACAGTTCATAAACAGACATAAATAGACAGGAGATATTCAGAGAACCTACGAAGACAAACAAGTCTAAAGTTTGCAGAAACTGGATTTGTTAAGAAGGCAGATAAACTGGACAGGATATCCGCAAATCATCGTGCTGCTGTAAGGTATGGTTAACCAACGGGTCGGTGTGTGTTTACATGGTTTTAAGGCACTTTGTGGAGGCAAACCCTACACTAGGGTGGCCACCTCTGTCTGACATAAAATCTGGACATATGACACCCACATGACCCACCTACAAGAACAAAAATGTCCCTGATACATCTGACGGATGCAACAGAATTGTATTGTAGATGTTTATTTTCTGACATTAAAACATCACACGTCTTCGTTTCCAGCCAGGATGTAGTACATGTTAGCGTGAAAACTAACTCTCCCAAAGTATGGCTAAAGTTGGGCGCCAGACAGGAGAAAATTCAGTTCAAACTGTCAGATTTCTATTTTGAAGATATTAGAGGGAGAGAAAACCCCAGCAGCTCATTAAACTACAAAAGTCAAAGTAAATCAACCACAGCAAACTTCAAAGTAACAGTAAAACACAATGACTTAAGGAATGAAGGCTGCTAAAGACTTCTATTTGTCCAGTCAGCCAGCAATATCATCATCACAAGGCAGAGTAACTCAAAAAAAAAAAAAAGAAATAAATCAGAAATTCGGATAAATCAGGATATCAACAGTCAGTTCACAAAACATCGATTCAACATAGGTAGACTATTCCTTTAATATGTAGATATGTATAATAAGGTATGTTGGTGTGTGAAAGAATAATCAGTACAGTTTGGGGAACGATTGTGAGTGTGAGGAACGTGATGCAATTGATCAGAGGGGCATGTAGGAGTGTGTGTGAGGGGGGAGGATCCACTTCAATCAGGTATGAGCAGAGGGGAGTGTGGATTTCTGGTAGGTGAGGGAGAAGGGGTGTGTGAGAGCAGGGGTAGTTATGAGGTCAGACAGGGAGAAGCACGGAGAGGTGGAGGTAAAGGGGAACGGAACTTATCTGCTGATACATGCAGGTGTGACCTTCAGGGAAGTCCAAGAGAGAAGTCACTGCAGGAATATGTCCACCTGCTCCAGGGATTCTGTGGCATTTCGGAGTCCTGGGGGTCCACCTCCTGAACTATCCACTTTTCTTCAGACACTTTATTTTAAACTCTTTTCCTCCTTTCCTCCTTGTACTAACTCCTTCTGTGCTCCAGACCTTTTTCCTCCCTGCATGCTCTCCTTTGTTTGATTTTTCCGTGGAGCCAATATCTAGTCTCCTCTTACCCCTCCTTACCAGTGATGTCACTTCCTCCTCCACACACACTCCTTCTTGCTACATACATTTAGACATGATACTATGGAAATGATTATCAATGTGAATTGTATTTTTCTCTCACATGACACAGAAACTAACATGTGTAATGTCATGTTATATGTTTTGCATTACTAGAATGCAGTCATAAATATATTTCTAAAAGTACTGAACATGCACACAGCACAATGCACAATTCCAAACACTGCGTTACCCTGAAAGGTAAGAATGCAGACAATATTTTTGATAGAATAGGTTTCACACTGAGGCCAGGTTAAGGTTTCACATTACATCTAATTATGTAATCTTCAATAAATCCTGGCAACCTAGCCTTATCTGCTGTCACGTCTTACAAAGCACTTTTTTGTTCTTTTTCTTATGAAGTTGCAATGGTTCAGGGTCATAGACGGCAGTGTCTCACCACAGTGAAGAGGGGAGCAAAGTGGAGACTGGACAAGATAAAAGGGGGGTGAACAGAATGTGTTGTTATGAGACAGAATAGTGGGAAAAGCTGTGCTGTGACCTTTCACCTCCTTCATATCAAGCCTCAAATCCTGAGAGTGAGAAGAGGTTTCAAGTAGTGTAATGTAAGGTACAAAATATAGGGGAAAAGACACGTGATGGAAATTCCTTGACGCTTACAACAATCACCCAAAATACAAGACTCTGGAATTAATTCTTGCATTCCCAAGGCTAGTTTGTGTATCTGCTCCAACACCAAGACTATATCCTAGTGTTTGAGGTCCCATCTCGCTTCTGCGACCACACAGCCTTCCAGCACCCATCTGCTGGAGCTACAGGAACATCAGGTGATGGAGGTCCTGAAAGCTGTAAACCCACACAAAGCAACGGTACCTGACGGGGTACAGGGGAAAGTGTTGAAGGCCTGCGTGTACCAGCTATCAGGGGTCCTAACAAGTATTTTTAACACCTCCCTGAAACAGGCCACTGTCCCATCCTGCCTGAAAACAGCCACCAACATACCTGTCGCCAAGAAAAGCACCATTAGCAGCCTGAATGACTATCGACCAGTAGCACTGACATTGGTGGATATGAGGTGTTTGGAGGCTGGTTCTGCACCATCTAAAGTCCTGCCTCCCCCAGAACTTTGACCCATATCAGTGTCGGAAAAATAGCTCAACAGCTGATGCAGTTTCCACTGTTCTCCATGTTGCTGCAAGTCATGGCGAGAAAATGGCCAGCTCTGTCCGGATGCTTTTTATTGACTATAGTTCGGCATTCAGTACAATCCTGACCAACATCCTCATCAGGAAGCTGACTGACCTGGACTTCCCACACCTCTTCTGCAAGTGGTCAGTGCTCACGACACCTGCACAAAGCACAGCAGAGGCTGTACTGTACTTTCTAAGACTGCTGAAAAAATGCCATCTGGAGGTAAATCTGCTGCAGACTTTCTATCGCTCCAGAGTGGAAAGCGTTCTGTCATACTGCCTCACAGTGTGGTATGCAGAAGATCATTGGCTGCCGCTGACCTCCCTGGAGGACATTGCAAACTCTTGCGGGTTAAAGAGGGCAATTCATCACCAGAGCCTCTTTAACCTCCTGCCATCGGGGAGGAGATACAGGGTACTGGGGAGTCGAACAAACACACTCACAGTGAGTGGATCTTGCTACTGCGGTAACACCGAGAAGATTGGCATCATTTTCTATGGTTGAATATGCTACATTAACAGGGAATTGCCATTCTGAGATCGGTTATTCACTGTTTTCTTTACTTCAGGAGACAGTGATTGAAAAGTCAGTGGATCTTATTACCACAGTATCTGCGACATGATGGGCATCATTGTCCACTCACTTTTTTTCGTCAAAAATCCTATTCTTGACGGGTGTATGGTCGGTAGACAAGGAAGTGCCACTCCACCTCCTCCATTGCTTCTGTTTTTGTTGAATGTCAGTGCCACCTACAGGCCTGTCAATGTGTTTACATTTTATTTACATTTCAAAAACTATTTTGAAATTGCATTACATTACAACAATTTCATTTTTACTACTGAAACTATGGTATTATTACAGCTAATGTAACCTGACTTCTCATGTTTGGTTCCACCCAATCTGTATCTGTATCTCCTAGTCATGAAAGATTCTCCATCTGAAGTGGTTGCTCACCACAAAATGACAGATCACATGAAGTCTCTCACACACACACACACACACGCACACACTCACACACGCGCGCACAGACGCACAGACGAACACACGCACAGCAGCGATAATTACAATGTGAATGTCTGGTTTGTGACTACACAGAACCAGTTTTGGGTATTGCGGGAAAATCTATCTTTGTGTGTGTGTGTGTGTGTGTGTACTGATCATTATATGATGACAACATGTTCAGATTTGGCCTATACAGACAATTTTCAAAGTGTAAGTCATTACAGGCGTGATGCAGTGGTTAGATCTGTCACCTAACATGACAGCTGGGATCATCTCCAGCCCAACAGCGATCCGTAACCGGAAAATGGGAGAAGACAAATGACTGAATACGTCATTACTTCCTTAGTTCTGCCTTCTTTCAGAAATACTGATGACTGATATCAAACCTGTTCCCCCAGTACCATCTCCAGCACACACCACCACAGAGCTAGATTTGTTGGTGTCGTCAATAGAATCTGACCGATTTCAGTTTGATAAGTGTCAGTCGCTCCACTAAGAAGCAGTAATGTGGACTGAATAAAGCAGTACTTTTCTTCAGAGGTTTTTCCTGAAAACTGAAACTGTCACTGAGAGAGTGAGAGAGAGAGAAAGAGACAGACAGAAAGAGTTAGAATTTTTTTTTTACAGTAGCACATTATTTATATTGTTACATTGTGAGAGAAGAGAGAGAACAAGGAGGAATGAAATAAAGAGAAGTGAAACCCACATCAGACATCCCTCTGTCTACCATGTGTGGCGCTCAACTAAAACTGTGCGACTATTTCTGTGATTGTGCATTTCATAGAGAACGGTGGGGATTTTTATTCATGCCAACCGATTTGATGGTGGTATGTGTTTGTGCGTGCAATAATAGGTCTGTGTTAGGGCGTTTCCTTATTTCTACTGTATGAGGTTGTCTCCCCTCAGGCTTTACAAAGCCAACTTTTAATCTCTGCTGATGGCATAGCAGGCTGTTGCAATGCATGGTAGCCACAGGGTGTGGTTCATTGACTGAGATAATGGGTGGTCAAGGTGGCTGGCTAGCAGCATGGGTTGCTTTGCCAACAGCTGGGTTTCTACAGACCACATGGAACAGAATAGTTTATCATTCTGAACTTAAAAAGGATCTGCAGTAAGTGAATAACACAAATGTTCACTGCAGCCAGAGAGCATGTCAGCAAAGAGAACAGATGTTTATGCACCTCAGCAACTGTTCGTTTGCTTGTCAATAAATAATTCTTTTTCAGATGTGAACAAACAAAATTGGTGCTACTTTAAAGGTGAATTTACACTACAAGGTTCTGCTGCACTTAACAGCTCCTCTGGTGAACATATCCTTTCAAGTCAGTCATGGACGAGGAAGGATTTATCTTGGAAGTGGATAAGAAATAGCAGAAGAAGAAAAATAGAAGCAGAAGATGGGAGGAGGAATATGTGGTGGTGAAAGCTAATGAAAACCGAAGCTCATCAATCTCTCTCTTGTTTGTTGTTTGTACAAGCTGTCTCGTGACTCAGAGCCACGGCATAGCCCTTAAGCGCCGCAGACGCTTCCAGTGTAAATCCGGCTGAAGTGCAGATGAAAACAATTTGAGAATTAGCATTTAAACATTTTTTACAGGGATGGATGTGTTATCAAAGACTACTGTGTCTGAGACATTGTCTCTTCAAAAGGAAGGGTTCGCTCGGTGGAACCTAGAATGTTTCCTCTGCTACCCACAGGCTGTCTTACCTTTCTTGACCTTTTTCTGCAGTTTGATGGTGTCTGACGATTTCTTCTTGATGTCTGCTCGGGCCCTCTTATACTCTGAACAAGCAAACAGGTGACAGTGAGGGGCAGTTGATGTCTGCACCATGGAAGTTTCCATGTCTGTGTTGGCATGAGCCCTGACCTTTTGTATGGTCTTTATCCAGTTGGCTGGCCACTTTTTTCCACTCCTCCATCTTCAACTCCAATGGAGTGATGAGACCTTCAGAGAGAGCTCTAAGAGAGAAAAAATAAGTGCATGGATTGTTTATCGTATTCTGTCTTAATTCCTATACTTCCTTCCAGCTTATGTATTTCAAACAGGTGCACAGAACAGTCTCCGTAAGCAAAGGATACGATTGTGGTAAAATGTCTGCTCTGAATGCATGAGCACTATTTATTTAGGTGTAACAGACTATTGCAGTGCATCCAATTTGGTCACATGCTTGCAGATCCTCATTTGGGGAAGAAATGCGCGCGTGCACACACACACACACAGTTGTGTAGTATGTATGAGTTTCAGGAGAGATTAATTAAATCCCATACATTTGTTTGTTCCTTGAGAAAAGAAAGCGCTATGATGTCACAGCCTTGACAGTGACTGGTAGTGAAATCAGACACTGACACATAACCCAGTCTTCAGTCCAACACTGTCATCACGTCAAAAATATCTGGCATGACGTGTGTGTGTGTGTGTGTGTGTGTGTGTGTGTGTGTGTGTGTGTGTGTGTGTGTGTCTTACGTGGTGAACAGTTTGAGTTTGGACTCAATACTGCGGTGCCTCATGCACATCCTAGTTAAAGCTGAGCCGATCTCCTTGGTGGCACCTGGAAAACAAAACAACCTATGTCAACATTTAGAAGACCAACATTTATGTCAACAATTTTACAATCAAATGTTTCAAGCATCACATTTCCATCCTTGAACACAGACTGTATCGCTGCCGATTCATCCACACAAGCATACTTTGGAGCACTGTAATTAGGCGACTATTTGCGCTAAGAGAAAATGTCGAACGAACCTAAAAGCTGAGAAGTGTCACTTGATTCCTCTACCAGCTGTGAAGGAGAAAATGTCAATCAGTCCTTGAGAGTTGAGAAGTTGCACTTCACAGCGAACTTGCTGTCATTACGTGCATCCAGCATCAAAGCGAATGAGATTACCATGATGACATTAACATGGCTGAGCTCAACGTGGACCAATGGACGTTTGCTCCTTCTTCACACCAGGCAGAGGAACTGAGTGACACTTCTCTGCTTTCAGAAACAGTCTAATGTTTTCTGACAGTAGCCTAATTATGCTACTTCAAAGTACGCAAGTGGGACTGTATTGCTGGGTCTGTCGGTCTGGTCTGTGTTCAAGGGTTAAGTGAGATGAGGTACTTGCTGCATCACAGAGGTGTGGAAATGACTAAATATAGTAAAAAGTCTAATAAAAGATGCTCTTGTTGCTTTACGTGCTCCAATGTCTGATGTAACCCAGCACAGTCAATGATGATTTCATGATGTCATGATGTCACGTTCATCGCAAATAGGCCACAAACTGTGATAGCTTTGATGACGGCACACATTTGCTATGGAATCGCTTCCACAAGCTTCTGCAATGTATTGATTGATTAATTGCCGTCCAGTGTTGCACTGTTTTTATATATAGATTATAGATTTTAGATTAGGACCACTGCACAAAGTCTTCTCCCCCACAGACTGTAAGTGGGGTTCAGGTCTGGGCTCAGTGGTGGCCAATGCATGTGTGAAAATGATGTCTCATGCTCCCTGAACCCCTTGTTCACAGTTTGAGCCCAGTGGATCCTGGTATAGGCGTCTTGGAATATGCCTGTGCCATCAGGGAAGAGACAAATCCATTGATGAAATCACCTGGTCATTCAGTGTATTCAGTGTGTAGGAATGTCACACTCCGCGCATGACAAGGAGTGTGACGTTCCTACACACCAATACATGTAGGTGATTAGTCGACTTCTGCTAGTCTGCTGACCGTATTGTTTGGGCTCAAAACGCATAACTTGTGATCACAGTAACACAAGTACTTAACTTTGTAAGAGCCAAAGGTCTGAATCACCGCCAGTTCAAGTCTTTTCTGGAGGAGTGTAGTTTTGAACAGAGTATCACACAGAGGTGAGATGGCTCAGCCAAGGAAAAGTACTGAGCAGATTTTTCGAGCGTGAGGAAATATTTCAGTTTCTGGATAGCAAGACACAGCAGAGCTCTGGGATAAAAGTTTCTCAGTGAGCTGGCCTTTATGTGTGACGATTTATCACGAGCCATCTCGATCCGCTGAACCTGCAGCTTCAGGGACGGGGGCGCATCATCACAGACATGTACAGACATGTACGCTGTACGGGCTTTTAAAACTAAATTGTGCCTGTGGGAAATTCAGATGCTGCAAGGAAACCTGGGCCATTTTCTCTGCTGCCACACGATGAAAACACAGATCTCTGCCATGCTCCCATATACAGTTTGCTGTACAACTCAGCGTACTCGGCGCTGAGTTTAACCGGCGATGTGCCGACTTTGACGTCCAGAAATGCAGGTTTGAACTGCTCAGCAATCCGTTTATAGTTCAAGTGGAAAATGCACCAACCAACCTCCAAACGGAGCTGATTGAACTCCAGTGTAGTGACACGCTAAAGTCAAAATATGATGCTATGGGGGCTGCACAGTTTCCACATTTAATCCCTGACACAATGCATCAGCTCCGCACCAAAGCTGCTCAGATGCTCTCCATGTTCGGCAGCACTTATCTGTGTGAGCAACTACTCTCTTCAATGAAGCTGACCAAAACCTCTCATAGGAGACGTCTGACGGATGAACACCTTCACTCGATCCTGAGGATCTCCTCAGCTCAAAGTCTGAACCCTGACATTGGTGAACCTGCATCCAAGCGGAGATGCCAGGTATCTGTTTGGACACGTCAGAGTAAATCAGTGTCTCGCAAACTGAGCTACAATTAACTTTTT
>CAAKHB010005491.1:0-84155 GCA_901007665.1 Aeoliscus strigatus | reverse complement strand
ACGTCTGGACCGTCTCATGCAGTACGAGGTGTACGTGTCACTGAGGAGGAGCTGCGGCTGAGCCTCTGCTGAACAAATCACATTCTGCACAGGCCACAACTGGACACTTTCACCATGAAGGCCCGGATTCAAATTCAAGCTTCTGATAAAGAAGTAATTCAGGCAAAGTGGAGACAGTAGGACACATGTCTGAGATGTCTCGAGAAAATAAGGAGGTATAACGGCAGCCATCTTGATCTCCTGATCTCATGTCAGGTAGAAAAGCAGGCGATAAAAAGCAAAGTGCCAAGGAGGAGATCTTTTCTATTACCTGTTGCCCCCACCAGCTACTAACATGATACTTATTAATTCCACACTGTATGAAAAGTAACGCCGTTGGATGAAAAGTTTCAAGACGTCCAGGACTCACAGAAAGCCTCAGGAACCTCGTCCCAACACAGTTTACCTGGAGGGATGCTGGGTTGAATGTCGGCCAGCGGGGAGTCAGGAAGAGGGCTGACGCTAGCAGACTCCTGCTGCCCCGTCAGGGCAGGGTACAGGGGCAGGACGCCCAGGGCCTTGCCCAGCATACGGGGCCCCAGGCTCAGCACGCGCACCTTCACATCCCGGTAGCAGTGGTTGATCATACGCAGGTGGACGTTCACCCGGGTGGTGATGCGGATCAGACACTTCACCATGGCGACGGCATGTACTGACGTATCCTGTCTGTGTGGTCCCTGTCCTGGAGTCCAGGCTTGCTGTTTGTTTGTGTGAATGTGTGTGTGTGTGTGTGTGTGTGTGTGAGTGTGTCAGGCCAGCAGAGTGTGTGAGGTGAAACGGTGAGATTCCGTAGCAATGCTACGATCACCAGCATTGGCCCGTCCTGGCTGGGCCCCACCCAGGCCAGTGACATACATGGAGCAGAAGACCCAGGCTATTTCCAGCTGAGGTATTAATACACTGTAAGACACAGTGGGGGTGGGAAACTCTCAACCCTTGGTGTCCTCAGTACACTTGCTTGGGAACTCGTTCCATGTCCGTCTGGTCACAGACAGTGTTTCCAGTGTTTCCTTACAGACACCTGTTATCAGACAGAAGCCTGCAGACCTGCACAGGTTTCCAGCAGTTCATCAACTCGGTCAAACGACTTCAGTTTCACGTGACACTGGTGTCAAGTTGGCTCCAGAAGGAACGGGAGCTCTGGCAACATCCATGATCTGTTGGATTTGATTTTGATTGATTTCTTTCAGACATGTACATGTGTAGGATTCTTATTAAATGCTCAGTGAACTCTTACAGTTGCCCTCAACCGCTGAACAATAAGTGAAATCCGTCCACGTAAACAGCACAGTGTGTGTCGGTTTACGTCGGCTATATTCGATACTGACTCACAGTATGTGCCTCATCACAGGGCAGCATGTCCAGACAATTAGAGTTTCTAATTAACCTCAGCATGCTTTTGGAGGTGGAGTACCCAGAGAGAACCCACACAGACACAGGGATAGCAAAATCCACACAGGAATCAAACCAGACAGAGCTAACCACTGCACCAACGTGTCGCCTCCTTCGTTTGTCGTGTACATGTTTTGAATTCAAACTGTGCTAAGAGCTGCTTATGAATGTTACTGTTCACCAGCATGAATTGGTACTTAACAAAACTAACTTGACTTCAAGGGCCCGTTCCAGGAAGCAGGTTTAGTAAAAGCCCTGACTTTATTCATTCTGAACTGAGGAATAGGGCAAAATCGTCTTTATTTCAGAGTTCCTGATAAACTGAATTCAAACATATGAAAATGTACAGATGTTCGTCGTAAAAATACATCTGAAAAAGCTTCTCATTTCAGGATGAACAAACTCACTGAGTCTGCTTCCTGGAACGGATCCTGGTCAGTGAAAATACATGAATACATGAAGACGATGATACAGAATCGACGTGGAAAGAGACAACCCCCGGATGTACTGTTTCTCACTTCTTACCCTCCATGATGGATATGTGCACAGCTCTCCGGCGGGTACGTGGGACACTACTGAGCCGAGGGCCGTGTGTGATGGACGGACAACTTCTGCTGGGCACTAAACCCGCCCTGCAGAGAATCACACACAGAAACGGTGTTAACGTGAATACACTGCACTCGGACGACAGCGAAAAGCTGCTGCTGATATTCAGACGTCTACAGCTGAAAGGAGAACATGGAGGAAAAGGAAAGGAAAACAAATGTGATCGAGAACATTCTGACCTCTCCTGAGTTCTGAACTCTACCTGTGTATTTCTGGAGGTTCACGTTTGATTTTGGCACTCTGCTCCATCACCTCTTTTGCCACTCGTCCACTGTTGTAAAGCACAGAGACGATGCTCAGGATGAGTTCCACAGACACACAAAGCCAGGCGCTCTCATGGCATCGCGTGACAGCGGATGAGTACACAACGGAACACTGTGACTGAGTGGACCCAGTGAATTCAGCTTGTTGGGACTGAATTACCACCGTAGAGACAAATGTTGACACACACTCGCAGGCAAAAATTTCCAAACAATGATCATGATTTGTCTTTCGAAATCTACAGTGTGTCCAACAACTGACTGTCTTCTTAAAGGGTAGTTACAACAAAATCCTGTGTTTGTGCGTCTATAATATAAATGTATCTGGACGATGGCAATGATTTTGTATTTCATCGCTGACTTTGGTTTTCAATGCTGTTTGATGCTTAGAATTTGGACAATGAAAAAATAATGTAAATATAATAATAACAAGAAGAAGAACAATAATAATAAATTAAATACATGAATAAAAATAATAATCAAAATCATCTGGTTACGACTATTCTAGGACATATCTGGGACATTTCTACAGTTTACATGTGCTCTGCCCCATTCAGTTTCCTCTGTCTTCAGAGGTGTCCGTCCTGTCCTCTGGGCAGAAGTAGGCTGATGTTACAGCACAGAAGGCCAGAAGGCCACGTCTCCTGGGAGCACCTCTTCACACTTCCAGCTGGGTGGTTTCTGCAGTGTCCTCCCCTCCTTGTCATCACTCATCAAGTCTTTGGGCGTACTCTACCTGTAACGGAAACGGCTGCCCTTGAAGAAGAGGTTACTGCTGGACACGGTGCGGACCTGACTCGACTTCTCCAGCCTGATGGATTACGGCAAAAAGGGAGAAATATTAGTTGTGCTACAGTTACATAAGCCAAGAAGAACTTAACGCATAAACCTGACAATAAAATCTATTTCCTCTCCTGTCTGATCACAACGTGGGAGCATGAAGCTGTGTGATCTCCTCAGTCTGAATCCCAGAGCGAAGCAGGCAGCATCAAATCCTACTCATAAATCATGCATGCGCTCTGTGTGCTATAGGCAGTATGTCCTCAGTCCGACTCCATACACTATTCAATACGTTTGTATTGTCATAGTAAGCGAGGCATCAGTGTGTCGTGTTTTATTCCACGTTGAGGGATGACTTCTCTGACGTCTGTCTTCATCACGAGGCTCGGAGTCCTGCGTGTGAGGCTGATAAAATATCCTCATTCCAGAGTCATCATAAGGTCACATCTTATTAACTAGCGCCTGCTGCTGCCCTTCACATGCCCCCTTTTTTCTCTCTTCCATCTGCTAAGCTGCAATGCGTGGGGGGGGCCTTCGCTATAACTCACAGCTGAAACAGACGTATCTCAGCAGAATGTAGACGTGCTTATGAACTCGTGCGAATGCACACGCATTAGCTAAAGGTCAGTCACAACCAACACCTCATCTTCCCACTGAGAACGAATCCAAAGGGCCTTTTAGGACAACAATTTGCACGGTAACCCCCGGCAACAGCAACCAAGGATGTATCATCACAGTGATGGCCAAAAAATAATAGAAGGAATAAATGAACGTCATTCATACTGCAGGTTTCTGTTCTTACAAAAGCACCAAGGTTGATGGAAGACACAATCAGACACTGGAGCTGTGCAGTGCGTCAAAGTTTTATTTTTTCCTTTGATAATTGCAGCTTTTAAATCAGTTTAGAATTCTCAACTCACTTGTAGAAAGCCTGGTTCTCCACCCCGCACTTCCAAAGGTGTTTGCATGCCTCCGGCGTGGGGGCAAAGTACGCCAGTATGATCTTTTGTTCCTACACGTTGGGAATGAAACAGACGTGCAGGACAATATAACACACTGAGAGAAAAACACAAAATATCCACTAAAAACACACTCCAGCCATTCATGCGCTCACCTCCTTCTGATTTGCATATATGTTGAACGTCTTTCCTTCAAACTTCAGCTTAGTCACCTCGTTCCTGTCCAAGAGAGCGCAGCACGAGACAGAAAGCCACAGCCTCTTTAAATATTCATGAAACCACTTTAAGGACGTATAAACAGCAATGGAGCACCGTATTTGACTGACAAAACAAATAACTGATAATATTCCCTGCAGAGCATTAATGGAAAACAGGGAAATGTGAGTCCTGCAGAGGGCAAACAAACAAAGCTTTTATAAACACTGCATAATAAATCGGTTTAAGGCCGTAATCCTGTTAAATGCAAACACAAAGTACAAATGCATCCTGGTAAAATATTGTATAATTCATTAGTCATCCAAGTCATCAAGGGGGGTTCCTGGCTATATCGTTGGGATCCTGGTTTACTGGTATGCTCACCAGAGGATGGGGGTCCTTTCCTTTAAACGTACCAAATGGTGGCCAACAGGGTGGATTTGGTCTCCTGCTGTGTTTGCTATCTATATGGACTCTGTAGTGTTACATAAATGTGGGACAGGTTGTCTGGTGGGGGATTTGAGTGTCAATCATTCCATGTAAGCAGATGATCTGGTTGTGTTTTCTAAATGTAATGTTGTTCTGCAACAACTGTTACATACATACACAATACGGTATGCCATTGGTTTTCACATCACATTTAATTCACAAAACTAATGTCACAATTATACGAAGGACAGACGATAGTCGATCAGCCTTCCCTGACTTTTTCCTGGCTGGCATGACGCTTACAGAGTGTACTGAGGCCATTGTGGCCATTACATTGAGAATGATCTTGCTGATGACAGCGATATCTATAGACAGTGATGTAAGATGTGTGCTCCCGGAAACATGCTGATGCGCAAATTTAGTACATCTTCTGTCAACATCAAAATCGTTCTGTTCAAAACATTCTGTGCGCCTTTATATATAAAAATATATACCGCCCATCTCTAGTGACAATGACTACATGAGGCTGCTGCTCCTAGGGGTTCCATCCTGTGCTGTAGTTATAACCAGTTTTATCTGTAGATTTACATTCATTTATTAAATGCAGTTATCCTCTGGATATGAAATCCTGGACATAGTTCAATGAGATTTTTTTTCAAGGTTGTGGTATCTGTGTCTGTATACTTGTGTCTGAATTTTCTTTTTTTTTTCTTAGCTGACTGTCTTTTTTTTCTGTTCTAATTTTAATGTGTGAATCACTCTTTATCAGCATGTACATATATAGGTACCATGTGCTGGGGTTTATCATCTGTTTGAGCAGTCTGAATGTGTAAGATGAACAAGAAATTATAAAATGATTATTATTATTTTTTAATATACAATTGTAGTGTGTAATAGGGACCTGTGTTTTGTGTCTGTAATAAAGAAGTCAATCACTCCTGTCACGACTGGTTCTGCTCACATCCAGCTGTGGTGCACGAGCTGCTCAAGCCTCTGGTGTGTTTTTCAACTACAATTTCTGCAGTGACTGTGATATCCGAGCGTGACTGAACGTTCCACAGCTGCCTCACCATTTGAGAAAATGTACTCTCTTGTTTCCCTGAAGGACCACAAACCCAAATGGTGTGAAGGCGAGAAAAGCCGGGTTCCCAGACACATCCTGAAAGAAACAAAACCAGCTCCACTGACATGTGAGACACAAAATTTATTCTGCTCATTTTTTATTTTTATATTGGTGGGTGAAAAGTTCATTTATATTGTTAAAAACACTTACAATTTCCTTAAATTACAGAAAAAAGGGAAATGAAACAAAGATTTTAATAGTATATTTGAGTTAAAATGAGATATGAGCTCCAGCCTCTGCTGTCACCCAGGAATCATGGTCACTGATTGTCATAAGAAAACATTCACATAAAAAATTATAAGATGTACAAATGTAAAAATACAGTCTATTGATATTTTAGAAGTATACAAATTTTGGGAGTTATTTTCACCCGCCCAGTTTAAAAGTAGCACAGCAACAACACCGACCTTGCATGGATGCGGATCAACACCATATGTCTCCAGCATCTGGGCTTTCTGCAGGAAATTACGCTCTGATGTTTCAGGTGTCTGTCCGCTGAGGAATGGAAAGAACACACCGCACATCTGTGTCAGAAAATCTCAGGTTAGCTCACAGATTCACATCTCAAAGACCTAAACAAATAAGGCGAACAGATCACATGCAAGGGATGAATAAAACCATGTTTAGACATTGAACCTGGTGGTGAGAAAACTTGAACCACTAGTGGGCAGCAGAGTGTCACACAGTCCAACATCAGCAGACAGCGTTGGTGCTGTTCCAGCTCATTGTGTCTCCTTGTACCAGTCAGAATTAACATTAACACTCTGACATTAACAACTAATGATGTATTATTTATCATCATTTGCACAAATCTTTGACCTGTTTTCTTTTTTCCTGTAAATGTTACCATCAAATTTTAAAGTAATGCTGCTGATTTCCATGAAAATGAATTAGTTAAGTGATGAGAAAGATCATCTCCTCATGACATCTGAAGTCCAAAGGTACTTTTAAGGGTTGGATGCTCATACCTGGTCTCAAGACAAGGATCCTTCTGGGGCCCAGAGCCCATTAAATGACTGTTGTTTCACATTCTAATTAGGTATTCGTTATGGTTACACATGTTAGGGGCTAAGAAATTAATTCCAACCATAAACATTCTGTGTTCAGGTGTGTGTGTGTGTGTGTGTGTGTGTGTGTGTGTACTCATCTGTCCAAGATTATACTCGTACATGTACTACGGGTGGTTAAAAAGCCTGACCAGTAACAACCTAGGGTGTTAAACAAAAGGCCCACAGGCCAAAAATGGGTCCAATCTGACCCCGAGATGAATTACAGTGAATTGCAATTTATCAGTCAAATACTCCTCTGAGAACCAGCGATAGATGATTTCTCTTCCTTCAGAATTCCAAATTAGTTTGTGTGTAAATTTAAAAAAACATTTCAACATCTTGACGAGTTGTTTTCATCATAAGGTCAAACGTGATATGTTTACGTCTCAGTTACTAAATGTTTTGTACCTTTGTGCTGTAAGTTGCACTGTAAACGATAAACTGAGGCACGATATTGCTGAAAACATATTTTTCATAAGAAAATGTAAATAATGTAAAAGGATAGTTCATTCATTATAAATCTTTTCATAATGTATCTGTACTTCTTTGCACTAAACCAAAGGGAAACAATTGTTATTTATTGGTTATTGTGCTAATATTTCACTGCTCTGGCCCCCTGGAGATCCCATGGGACCAAATGTGACCTGAGTTTGACCCCCCGATCTGGACGATAAGCCGAAGCCAGTGTGTTACTGAATTGTATTGCTATCTGTTCTAATAACAGACACTGACTGTCTAGTGAACACCTGTACGTCACTGCTGCAGTCAAATGACAGAGGTCGTGAGCGAGCAGCATCCAGTCAGTGAGATCTTTCTCTCTCTCTCTCTCTCTTACATCAGCTCTGTCTTGTGTATATCTGCAATCCGCCGTTCCAGTTTCTCAGAATGTTTTGGGAAGAACTGGAATTTAGAGCTGTAACCTTCCGGGTGCTTCCCAGGGTCGTAATCGCCGATCTCAGCTGGAGGAAGAACCAGAAACAAAACAGCTAAATGTTAACACATTCACAGTGTTTCAAACCCAACAAAACGAAGATGTCGACAGGTTTCAGCCTGCTGGGGCCTCGAACGTGCAGAGGATCATCTGTGTCCCTGCACAGCACACTGCACTCCTCCGGATGACGCCTATGCTGATTCCTCACGGCACAGGAGTAGCTGACCAGGGATTCCATCTTTAATTCATGAGCCCCTCCTCCAGAAGATCTGGCTCCCCTCGAACTCCTTGGGATTGAGCTGTGACGCAGCATCTCATGTGTCTGCATTTGTGTTCGACCATGCAAACCACTTCAAAAATATAAAGTCTCCTTTCTTAAAGAAAAGCATCCGAGGTCCGAGGGGCAGAATAACACTTTACTGAAGAAAATATGAAGAAAATAAAACACCTTATGTGCATGAAATGACAAATATATAATTCAAAACAGATTTCAGACAGTAAAAGTATAAAAGAGAATTTTCTCTGCTTTTTCTTGCTGCGTTCTCCTTGAAACAACCTTCTTGGGCTGTTTTACATAAAACTCTATTTCTCAGCTCAGTGAACTACAGGGCAAACCAGAGGTCATGACCTGGAAGTGGTCATCCATCTGTTACCTTCCATTACCTTGAAGGATGTGAGCAGCCAGCATCGCCGCGTCCGAGGTTTTGCACAGCAGCCGACCGTGGTAGAGGTCTCTTTTGATTTGCAGGAAGACAAGATACCTGCAGGGACAAACATAACATTCAGAAACGTACGTTTGTCACAAAGAAGCAGCAGCACGAGAACAAACCTGATAAATCACATCATGCTCCTACATTCATGTTTCATTTGGGAGCTTTCTATATTTCCTTTTTTCATTTAGCTAGATGGAGGCTTTTATTTTGGTAGAAAGGCCCTGAGGGACAAGCAGCGACTGACGCAGTGTTTCTATTAAATCCTCCCGCCTTCTTCCAGTCTCACCGGACCAATGAGCTCCTCAAGATATGATTGTGACCGATAATTATTATCGTAATCATCAGTGATAACAGCTGCATACACCGTTAACAACCCGCCAGCCATGCATGAAGCCATAAAAACACGACCTCTCTGATGTTCACAAGCAGCCTGCCTCTATCTAGGCCATTTCCTCAAAGGCTAATAACCCTTCCTGTGCGGATGCGTTAGAAAGCAGCTTACATTGCGCTTACTCTGCCGCATTAATCCCTTTGAGGGTGTGACAGGTAAAAGGGTAATAATTCATCCATTTAATTCAAAAGGCTTTGACTTTACATTACTAGTCAAAGCCATGTGCTAAAGTCAACGCATAATTTCCCGTCTCCATGTGAGCAGGGAAACATCATGTGCTCCCTTAAATGTATATTTATTAGAAATGGCTCTGACCCCTTTTACAGTTCAGATACATTTAAACTGACTTCAGTGCTCTCGCACATAACCTGCAGAGCTTGTATTATCACCAGTATCATTCCCCAGACTTAATACATGGATTACACTGGACTGGACGTAACCCTGACAACTCCCTTGGACACATTTCATGTAACTGAGCCTGCATGCTTTCCAGAGAAACACAACAAGCACATGCGACAAGAACGCAAAAATTCAAAATCGTACAAAAAATATTTGTCGTATTTCTAATCACCTTCTAGTCAAAAACCTCATTCATTTTCTCCTGCTTGCGTTGGACAAGTCGCCAGCTCATCGTAGGGCCACATAAAGGAGAGACAACCCTTCACACTCAATTTAGAGTAGCCAATTAACTTCAGCATGCTTTTGGAAGAAACCGGAAAACCCGGAGAGAACCCACGCAGACAGAGGGAGAGCATACAAACTCCACACAGGAAGACCCCAGGCCAGGAATCGAACCAGGGACATTCTAGCTATGCGGCAACTGATGACTGCGCACCACCATGTCACCTGGTGAAAAGGCTCTTTACAATTAAAATATGACACATCACTTACTGAGAAAGTAACCTTTGTTATACAATATTCACTTGTTTGAGGAAAGGTTTCACAGTAAAAAAACCTGCCAGTGGAAAAAGCTAAAAAGCAAAAAAAAAAAGTGCTCTTCTGGCAGACTTTTTTGCTTTCCTTCTCCACAACAGGTAGGAAAACTGAAGGCAACTGGTCAGCTTTCAGGAAACTTTGATTCAGGAATCAAATCACAGACATCAGGTTATACCGAGTGATTTCCTCCTTGAGAGCAGCAGGATCAGGAGGGTAGAACTTGACTCTCAGACACATGGTGAATGGAGGCTGAGCTGTAGGAAACAAAGACAAAACATTGAAGACGTGTGCAGGATCTTTGTACGACAGCAGATCAAACCAACAAGGACAATCACAACTGATTTTTTTTTTGTTGGTCAAAATGAGACTGAAATCACATTTAGAATTTTAAAGATCAAAAGTAGCCTTGTAAATGAATTAATGAGAACTTTCAAGACAAATGTGTTAAACCGTTTCTGAAAAGCACTTGATTTTGAAGATGGATGCCACTGTCATGACGCTGTTCACCAAAACACGGCACAAAGAGATGGGAAACAGCTCAATATCAATGTTGAATCAACAACTTTCTGTAAAATACAGATTCAAACGTTCAGTCGTGTATGAATCAACATCAGTGTTGGTCTACAGCTCAGAGGGTGTGTTACTTACATTTCATCTGCTTGGCAATAGATTTTGTGACCTCTAGCCAGTGCTGAATGAGGAAAGAAAAGAGATGAGTGAGTGAAGTTGTTCAGGTGTTCTGGTACCAGCTGCTCCTCTCCACATGAGGCTTCACAAAGTTTCAGGAGTTTTCAGTTGTGACATCAAAGATTCCAAGCGACTGGATCAGACACCACGCAGCAAAGACACTGTGAGAGCACTAACACAGCTTCCAGAGGTTCTGACTTTAAGTTGATCTCCTGAAGATCTGCCTGCAACTGAGATTTATCAGTTTCTATCCTCCATCGCTCTCTCAGGTCGAGCCGAACCACCTCACCCACAGCACCAAAGGAAAACTCCAGCATCAGCAGGCTGTGAATACTTCATGAATCCACCGGTGACACTCGTCGACGAGCAGAAGAAAAGCCTCCAAAATGCTGAATGAATTAAGAACTGTGAGGAACACATCTTTCCACTCTCATTCTGTGGCTGAATCAAATCGGATCAATTTTTTAAGTGGAGCCCAGCATGTGATTTTATATTAATACAAAACCAAACCACCATGTGCTTATGAAGTCACCCTGAGTTCACATGCAGGGCTGAGTACAGTTTGTCTCAACTTCTAAAGCTTTATTGGCATTGAAATGGATATTCTTGCTGGGAAAACAACATTTTACAATACAGAAATACTGGACTGGTAAAGACGAGAAGAAGCAGCCCGTATCTAACCCTTAAACACAACGGTATTCCCAACGCTACATTCGCCGCATGCCACGCTAGCATGTTGAGAACATGCCATGTTGCAGTCTATACGTTAATCTGGTGCCAGAATCCAGCGAGTCATTACCATAATGACAGGAACTTGGATGTTAAATACACCTACTCAACTATCAGGAACTGATCGAAACTTTCTTCAAATATAATTTTCACATATTTACGGTACGCCTATGATTCTCCTTCTTCAGAGCTGGTAGAGCTTTCTGGAACCGTTTAACATCTAATCGCGCAAATACTCACATAATTACTGTACTCCAAAGCTTGATAGCGCAAATGTATCTGCAGCGATAACGTCTTAAAACGTATTAAAGGGTTAAACTCAGTGCTCATCTCTGGTTGACATAGTTTGGAGTGGTGTTTTAACCACAGGAACTCCAGAGTGGAACTCACAGGATTTGGTCCTAACAAACAAGTGACCATGACGGTCACAATCATTCACTGCTGGTCGCCATGTGTGTCCACTTGTACGTCCCCCTACTCATCTCTCTAACGCTCTCTTCCTGTTGCTTCCTTTGTTTGACCCCAGCTGGTAGAGGCCAAAGGCCATCCGCATGGAAGGTTTCTGAGCCTGTAAAGGGACGTTTTTCCGCTGATGCTCATGATGCGTCATGAGAGAACTGTTGTGATTTGCTGCTGCACAAATAAAATGTGATGATGACACTGTTTCCTATATGCACATCAGGTTTATGACACTCTGTGGTCTGTGGCAACCATGCTGCTATATTTTTCTTGTGGTTAGTTTAAAAACTATTCAGGTGATGGGTCTGCCGCTAACTGTGAAGTCTGTGTGAGAGAACCATGACTTCTTACCCGCTGCTTGTCTGGGTCCACATATCTGATGCCAAAGTAGTCTTTTTCCAGCAGGTTGAGATGGTGGCAGATGAGGTCAAACAGATACTGTCCCTTTGCATCTCGCTGTAGAGGAGAAGGGAAAAAAACAGTGTCAACAAAAACAAATGACTAAGAAAGAAAAGTCAAGAAAAGTTTGAACATGATAAATATTCCTAACAACAGAATGCACTTCATATTTTCTAAACCCTTCCAGAGATATCTGAGATTCATTCAGTATTAATACACTGCCAGAGACATCTGAAGTGTCTGGAAGAAGCCCTGTCCACAGCGCAAAGAAGGATGAATTAAATATGCTGGGATCTCGTTGAGGGTTTGCTAATACTCTACATACTCGTGAGCAAGCGTACCCTCAGAGACATGTGTGGATATCACAGCACTAGCCTCCTGCTTCCTGTCCAAATCAGATCTCCTCGGTCACAACACTGTGTTCTATGACACAGCAACACAACACTGACAGCCAACAACATCACATGATCACAAACCATGCTGTAATTCACTGTCCCACAGAGACATGACAGACTGATTTCCAACTGAAGAGGTAGAATCCTCTGCACCGACACATGTTGAAGTGCAAACCGCTGCAACATATGCTGCAGAACTTTAATATGACTTCCACAGAGTTACTTTAATATGACTTCCACAGAGTTGAGTTCAGGTGATGCTCAAACAGTAGGTGGGTTCACCTCTCACTGACCATGTGAAGGCATGCGAGCAGCACTCTCCTCCGAGCCATTAGTCTGGCTGTGGACATCAGGCACTTGATTAGGACAGCGGCCTGTCAATGCCGAGCTTTAACCACCATAACACTGTGTGACTGAATGGCAAACAGAGCTGCAGGTAACTGATGTCGCCGTAGAGACACGAAGGGGCTTTGTGGGAGCTCACGACTGTCACGCCGAGGTCATTTCCTCTGGTGAGCATACTAACTAAAGTGAACACATTGTCTTAATGAATTCAAATCCAATATTCTACTAAGACCATGTCAACACGGATACAGAACAGTTTGAAAAACGTTCTCCATACACTGAATCGTCTCCAGAAATGCATGCGTCCACACAAATCCAGTGAATACACTGTAGTACATATGCCAGGTCTGTATGTGGCGCTGTAATGCTGCCACAGAAATACACCATCACAGAGAAGACGACATGGAGCATGTGATGTAAACAAACAAAGAAAATTATGGCAGAGAATATGAATGGAACAGAAAGGAGATATCAGTGTGGACGGCTGAACACTCATTCAGCAGCTTCTGAACACAACACGTGAGACACCATCGTTGTTGTTGTTGTTGTTGTTGTTAGCCAGTTAGCATGTGTGAGCTAAGGAGAGGTGGAGCCACAATGTCATCAGCTCAGGAAAGATGGGTATAGTATACGACCCGGTCTCAAAAATGATCATACTCAGGCTCCAAAACGCCGGTTCATGTGGACAAAAGGTTCAGACAATGAAAAGGTTTTGGGGGGCTCATCGTCATGTCGACAGTGGCCTTAACGATCCAACAGTGAGTTGCAGATGATTCCGTCAGATACTGTGGAGAAGAACTGACATGAACCAGCGTTTGTGCTCGAACCTGCTGCGGGTGGATGCGAGGCTGATAACATCGGCAAGGCTGGACCAAGGATGAACACATCTTAAACGTGGAAACACACTTTGAGACACCATAACAAGATTTGCAACAATTTTATGTGAGCTCATAATTGAAAGTGGTCACCGTTACATTCCACACAGGCATTTCATCAATTTTATGATGATGAAAGGAACATCAAATTAGTCCAGAGAAAAGCGCTGAGCTGGGAAAATGCAACAATAACAAATAACCAATCTCACTTTTTTTTAATGCTGTTTGTTTCATACGTGGGTTGAAACTAGGCAGAGAAGCGATTTAGACAATTAAAACAGATTCTGTATGTAAAGGACATGCTGAGTCAGGAGGGACATCTGTTCTTTTGTTGCAAGGAAAGCACAAGTTTGTTAGTATTCCACAGCGTTCTCTGCCCGACCCCCCTGCTGCCCAGTACCCCCAGCTCCGCCGCCAACCTACTTCAAGCACAGCTGCTGGTTGAGGCAACTGCAGGAAAGAAAAGACGTTTGAAATGGTCTTAATAAGAGTGATGAACCCTTTTCACACGACTCAATCTCCACAGGTTTCAGCGGCTGACCTGTTCGTCCAATCCTGCTGCAGTCTCAGAACAAAACAGACAGTTCCTCCGTCACCTCCAAAGAATTAACACATGAAGTGATGAACAGTCAGATCATCAAGCTCTCAAGAGCGTGGATGTTCATCTGCATACAGACAAGTGCTGAAATAACAGCGTCTCTCCGGACGGGGAGTACATGTGAAGCTACAACTAAAACGAAGACGTCATGAAGAATTGAGTGTTTACTTATCCAGTTTTAGTGAATTCAGTCAGAGGATGATTTAGCTGTTTCATTCTTAAAAAAAAAAAAAAACTCATAATGCTCAATGTTAACCTGTCAAATTCAGTGATGGATAAAGATTTCCGTGTGTGTATACAATTATGAGATCATCAACTTGTGTGAATTAATATGAACAGAAACCTGAGTACTAGGAAGTATTTGCCTTTAAAGCAGTTTCATTTCAAATACCTGTTCCAAGCATGAATCATTTTGGGATTTTTTGTCGATAAAAATTAATCTTCTACCTTCAAGACAGAATGTTGACTTTAATCATGTTTTGTCTGAAAACAATTATTTGGCATATGAGCTAAAATCCTGTGAAGCCTCCAGAGATGAGTTGAGTCAAAGCCTGTATGTCTCCTGAAAGCAGATGATAGATTAGGGAGGAGAGATCGGACGATGGCAGGGGTTCTCCAGCTTCCTACAGGGTTCCTTGTGTAAAATAGGCACTTTCCTTTCAGATTAATCATTAAAATGGTCTCCATGTCTGAGCAGGGGCACAAGCCATTAATAAAAGATTGTATCACGAGAATGGAAACCACAAATGCCATTAAGTGTGCGGCAGACAGTGTGTGTGTGTGTGTGTGCGCGTGCATGTGTGTATGTGTACCTGGAGCCCTGAGGTGATCTTTTTGGTTTCATAAGCAGATTACTTTTGTACATCCCAGGAGACTGAGCGCTGTCACCGGTGAACGTGTCGGCCTGCATAAGGCTCCGGACCCAGTAGCGTTACGTTTTGTGTCATGACCCGGCGCTGCAGCTGGGAAGACAACCACAGCCACTTACTGCTGATATGTAGAGCTCCACTGATGACAGACCATTAAAGCATGTATCACTAATGTTCAATAATGTTACCGCCCAATGCCACAACTGCTGAATAGTATACAAAGCAAAGATCAGTGTAGATGAAAATGTCTCTTTTATACAGAACTCGACATTTCTTTTCGTAGGATAATATATGATATCTCACTATATGAGGATTATGGCCCTTGACTGTCCGCTGGTAAGAAGTAAACACGTTATCATTTACTGTGCCAGCTGAAGAAAAATGAAAAACCACAAACTCAATAAAAAAGCCTCTCTCTGTCAGAACCGGTGCTCGTCGGCAGCTCTTCAATGGGCTTGTTCAAACACAACTCTGGGCAGCTGATAAGTGAAATAGATGATGACAGACTATATCAAGATTGATTAACAGGCTTCACTTCAAATCATCCATCATCATGATGCTTGACTGACATCATGGTGTCAGTGGGACGCACCAATCCAATACTGCAATTGAGGAGCTACAAATACAACACATTTGATCAATATTCCTCATTAAAGAATCCTCGTGCAGCAAGTTGTGGAACATGGAGGGTTAATTCCAATGAGAACTTGCCATCGTGTTTGTCTGCATCACATTATTTCTCCATTTGCCCTCAGAGTCTTCGTATAAGAAGATGCTGTGAACTAGAGAAACAGTTCAGCAGCAGCAGTCTTAGCAAGCGAAAAGTAGGCCAACAAAACATGATGGGAATGTGTGAGGATTTGCCCCAGAAATGTGAGGAATCAAGAGAATAATCAGGCAAAGTGAGCCGTGAGGAGGCTGTGGATAATTACTTTAAAGTGTTCAAATGGTAGATCATTTGGATTGGTGGAATAAGATTTGGCATTTACAATTAAGAGATTAATTCATGGGAGAAAGAAGTTCAATTTAACTTGATGCCAAAGTATCTAAGATCATGATCTAACACCCCTAAAAACTGCTATAAAGTGGCTGCAGCAGCAGTCTAATGAATCAGTGGTTGATGATACAAGTTTCACCATGCAACACGTTATTTATCTCAAATTCTGTAATAGTTTCATTTTCAAATGATCACAGTGCTATTTTTAGAACAGGCCTTCGGGCACTTCATGAAGTCCCTGCGGGCTACCGGGTGCCCGTGGGCACCGCATTGGTGACCCCTGCCATATACAGAAATGCGAAAATGAAGCTATTACTTCTCAGCCCACCAGTGATGGATTTCACGACCACTGGATGAAATTACTTTTTTGTCATTGTTTCTCAGCTGCACATGTTGCTGAGCACTGTGGCTTCAAAGTGTGTCCAACGAGACCCCTCGTCCAAAGCCACAGTTTGAATGATGACTGTGTGTTGTTTGCTTTTCACTTTTGTCACAACATAGTAGGAAAAAATAAAATTTTGTTCTTTACTGATAAACACAATGAAATGAAGTGAAAGCGCATTAGTTCTACAAAAACATGAAAAACATTTATAGGTGAACTGCTAATACTGCTAACACAGCTTATGCAGCTAATATAGCTAACACTGTTCATGCTGCTATAACAGCGCACTGCCATTCTGAACTCATGTCTGATAATCTTGGATGTGGGGTGAGAACTTCCTGTCCACAGCTTGGAAAACAACTTGAATTGCAAGTGTGTCCATTTCAATAAATCCTACACATGTTCGTTAGCAGTGGGTTTCTTGTTGTGGTGTAGTAGATGATGGTGGTGTGTGTGGATGGAGAACGGCTACTGTGTTATATAATATGGCTTTTTTCTGTACCTGAACGTTAACATGAAAGTGGAGCGTAAACAACTCGGCACATTGCCAGTTACCAACACGTAAGGGTATAACATATAGATTGTGCCATTGGAATAGTGGTTTTCAACAGATATACTTTCACTGATCTGCCCGTGTTCCTTCTACGCTCAGCAGTTAGGTTTTCTCCCTAAAATAGTGTGACAAACACCCCCTTAACAGAGGGAGGAGTACAATCAGTGTCGTGTTTGGATTAGCATACAAACAATGCTTCATTTTTGTAGCATTTACACAGGCTGAACCATGATGCATCAGTTGGAAATCCCCCCAACATAGTGAAAGGTTGTTGGACATTGACCCTGCATCACTAATTCAGAAAGACTCAGCATCTCAGATTGGACGTAGTCTCATGTGTTGTGTTCCCGTCTGCAGGAGGGAGTACCAGGCACTCTTAACTGCAAGCAGCATTGTCTCAGCTACATCAGGGTTCAGCCCACAGGCCCGACACACTGCATCAGACATCAGTCCCCAAAGACTTTTAAGTTTCTTACATTCTTAAGATAATCTTTTCCCAGGCAGGAGTACTGAATTACGATATGTAGTATATGAACTGGTTTCAGGCTGTAGCAGTATGTGTATGCTCTGTTATGCCTTCGAATCAGCAACTACTGTGGCCGATGAGACAGTTTGATTTCTGGGTGTCACAAATGTGTTTCACCTTGCACTCAAAGGTCAAGTTCACTTCCATGTCAAGGTCAGATGGAAAGGTGAGAGAGAAAACAGGAAGCTCTCAAGATCTGTAGATACCCAAACCAAACTGGGACTTCACCAAATCCAAGAAAGGTTAGCAACAGAGAGAACAACATCTAGATGAAGACCACTGTCATCCCATACATTACCAGCATATCAGAGAAACAAATGAGGTTCTTCAACAAACATCACATCCCTGTACATGTCAAACGCAGAAACGCGTTGTATTTCCATCTGTAAAATGCAGCAGCCAGACCGAGGGAGCGGGGAGGCTTTGTGGAAATTAAACAATTCATCTAGACAGTCTTCTTTTAACTGTGGCTCCCCATCTGAACTCCAGCTCGTTCTCTATCCCAGCAGATGCCTCTTCTATTTTTGTGGAGTGGGTGGATTGAATGTGAAACGACCCTAAGACTCAACCCTTTGTCGCAATAAATGAAGCTACTTGGTCTGAGGCAGCCAGCTCCTCTACGAGCTGAGAGACCCCTGCTGACCTGAGTGGTGGTGACAGGCACATCACTGGGCTGATGAGTAACTTCACAGTTTGTGTCTTTGGTGGACATTTGTGTCAAGATGTGGTGAACAATTAAGAGGATAGAAATTCAGAGAGGCTGTTAGGCTGTTTATGTCCGCCTTCCTTGTTTTGGATGGTTGTTTTGTGACTTGTAGATCTCATTAATCTTTGTGGTCAGAGAAAAGTTTCTTCCTTTTTGTATAATTAAGACCTTAAAAAGACTGTTGATTAGTTGGAGAGGAATTTAGTTTAAAATCAGCAAATACATGGTTGTTTCGATTCTCTAGCACAGCACATCCATTGTGTTGGCAGATGACTTTAGAAACCAAAACATGGTGGTGTGACAGAATTCACTTCCCCAGGAACTTCCCCAGGACACAGTGCTGCAGACAAGTAAAAGGCAGCAGCAGGGGAGCTGAGGGGATAGAGAAGGCAGCAGGATCATTTCAGGTAATTTGAGCTTCCTCTGCAGTGAGTGGGTGGGTGGGACTACTTTAGAGGAGGACCCTGCAATGAAGTGGTGTTATGATGGAGTCATGTTTGCTCCACAGATTTGTTTTCATCAAAATGATGAAGCACATATCAATGTGTACAGAAACCATTGTTAAAACTATTCCGTCTCCATATCCACGTAGACACATGGCCTAAAACATCCCATGTTAGAGGTTCATAACTAAGCTGTAAGTCTTTTTATATTGAGACATTGAGATATTGGTGGTTCAAATGATTTTGATGATGATCCTCTACTTCCTTTGCACTAGTTGAGGCAATAAACTTGATGGATTTCAACTTACTTCAATTCAACAACAGTTAACAAAAGCGATATTATTGTTCTCGGCAAAGTCACATTCAATGTTTTTGAGGTTGTGCATCTTTTCAGTTTGCTTTCAGCTGCCACATTGGATTGATGCCTAAATCTAATTCAGTGCTCCTTCAGTACTTATGATGACATCCCACGTATTTTGTGACTGCATCCAGCACGCTAGAGGCCCTTGGTGACGAGTAAATCAGCCTCTTTGTCTGAAAGTCCTGCTGTTCGAAAAAGACATAACACCGCTTTCTGTCTTCTTGCTGAATGTTTTTGACATTGCATGTGATTGGCAGACAAGCTGAATGATTGACAGCTGGAAGATGCAGTGTTACATGTCCCCCACTAGAATTTGCACTATTCTGTTGAATCAAACATCACATGCAAAGCTGGGAACCCACTTTGTCAGAACCCAGAACCGCCCCAATCAATTATCTCCAGCGCCCCGAGAACGCTGACTTTCACGGTGAATTCAGCCATGAAAACACAGAAAGCATTAGGCCCTGGAGATTGGTCGTCTGCAGGGGCACACAGGCGTGAAAGACCCACCACTTCCACTGAGTGTCAACACTCTAATGGACGCCCAAGGGAGATGCAATCGTCTTAATAAATGATTCACAGAAAAGATTTTTTTTTTACTTTTGCATTTCAAAAGTTGTGTGAAAGTTGACTTGTAATTTGAGGAAATCAAAAGATTTGTGGATGGAGGATGGTTGGAAACAAGGACAAGACAACTGTCTACAATTTATTGTTTGTGTAATTTCAGTATTTTAGTCATTTTCTGAATCACAGAACTGCACCAGTAAGTAAGCAACTTTATTTATATAGCATCTTTAACAGATGTCCACAAGTGCCAAAGTTTAGGAGCCACAACGTGAAAAGTACAATCTCCTCTGGTTTTGAGTCTGGATAGAGGACAACCTGCAGACCCTGGTCCAAGGACCTCAGAGATGTGCTGGCAGCGTGTGGTGAATACATCTCTGATGTAGTCAGGGGTCTAACTAGAATGTTGAAGTTGATTCTGTATTTCATGCGAAGCCCGTGAAGGACCCTTAAGATCCTTTAAGATCGGGGTTCAGTCTGCACCTTGCTACGAAAAATGAAAGCAAATATTTGCACATGCCAGCAGAAACTTATTTTGGGGTTTTGCCAAGAGACAATAATCTTGGCAGCAAGGAACCCTCATTAAACCAAAAGCAAAAATAATCTTACTCAGCCACAATGGGGGAAATTAACCAATAATCTTATTGGTCACACACTCATTAACACATGCATAGATGCCTTTGAAAAACTCATGGAGAACTCAGCTGTCCCATCAGGCACAGAATGACGCAGTCAGTAACTTCAACTGAAAAATGAACAGACATTCTCTGGAGCTTATCAAAAGCAACTATTCAGAGCAGGCGGGAGTTTTTGCACACAGAAATCAGCAAATCGATGAAGAGGTTAACTATGGAAATAAACCTGGCTGTTGTTGGCGTCTGCTGTTTGCTGCTGCATTTTGCCTCCAAATGCTGCAACGGGCGGGAAAACGTTAAATTACAGCCGAGTTGTTGGCCGGGGATTAGGGATGACATCTTATTTGAGCGATTTACTGTCGCGTCACATTCGACGGGGCGATGAAGGAAACGTACCACTTGTCTAATCCTCAACACTGTTAAATTACAAACTCTTTGAAATATTCTCTTTGATCAGTGCTTTAATGAGGGCGAACCTAAGTGGCTGTCCAATGGAGGAACGTGAGAATTAAATGTATTATCTCCTCTTGAAAAGAGTGGTTTAAACTGTTAGATGTCTGTGAAGTGCTGATGTTCGGCTCTCACTATTTACTCCAGAGGACGTGTTCATACATGTTATTTAATACATACTACTGAGTTCCGTAACACACAAGTATTTGCACTATAAGAAAACGTCCCGATCAACATTTTCTCCTTCTCCTAGCTCCTTTGTCACAACAGGTAGAGGAACACGACTCAATGCTTCAGTCAAAGATGCATCATATCTTTTTGCTGCAAAGTTTGTACACACAGATGATCCACTTGTCTCTAGGTTGAAAACGAGACGGATATCGCTTTGCTCCCATTAAACAACAGCGTCTGAGCTCAAACCCTGTGACACATCTCCAGCTAACCTTGTCGGGGGTTAAGCCTGCAGAAAATGAAGAACTTAATGAGTTTGCAGGCTTAATTAGAAGTGGGTATTTTCAGAGCCATCTGATTGTATGGCTAAAATAAATTAAGCCTCTTAGGATGGATCTCCAAAAGTGGAGCGAAAATAGAACTTTCAATGGGAAAGCTTTTACTTCTTGTCCCAAGCAGCAACTTGTTGCCCTTCAGGAAGACGTAGCGTTGATTGTCTTCTGCCCTTCAAGGACAGAGGTTAAAGACATCCCTCACAGTCCCGAGGGATCCAACATGATGTAATACGAAGCACAGATGAAACTTATTACAGCAAAGAATGAATCAATGGGGAGCAGTCAGTGTGTGTTCACTCATACGATATTTTTAAAAAGGAATGTCTGAGTTCAAACCCGTACAACTTATTTGTGTAACTGCCTCCTTCCTCAAACAACACCAACCCAGAGGGACGAGGAAGCCCTCATGCAGCATGAAAATATTGTCCTTCATAAGCTGATTAGACAGTAGTCCTAAGAATGAGTTTGTGTGTGTGTGTTACATACATATGTAAAACCAATTTCTTATTCATACTGCTGTCACTGGAAAGACAAGACACTGCATTTTCATATCAGAGGTCTTAGCATAATTCCGGGCCACAGCATCGACCTAATAACTAAGACGATTTACTTATACTTAAATGAAAACAAACTCTCTCTTAGAAACAGCAGCATCTTTCAGCATCACACGGCCTCTAACTCAAGGCCTTTCTCCTCAATACAACCTTTTCCAATAAAATTGGGCAATTCCTTGCCAACAATTTCTTACTTCTTTCATGTTACGGTGTCCTTCCAGTCTTCTGTGCTTTGTATAAATTTTTCTTCCTTCTTGTGCTCTGTTTGATTGCCTGTCTTGACATGTGTGTATATTTAGACCTTCTATCTGTTCTCAGTTGTAGTTTGGATGCTTGCCTGTTTCTCTCTCCTTGCTGGACCGAACTGGTTTTGTAAACTCCTGTCCCTGCACCGGACTGTTTGCCCTGGTTGTCTTCATTAAAGACAGTGCCCAGTAGGTCCGTGCACTCGAGTCAATACCTGGTTTCCTAGTTTGTGACAAAACACAGGGTTCAGTCTTCTCAAAACAAACTTCTCCCACACATCTTACATAAGGTATTGACTTGAGTGTGCCAGACTTCGAATAGAAAAACAACACAACTCTGTACAACCTGGATATCTAAGAAGATCATTTTTACTCTGCATTGCTCAATCTGATCTCCCCTGGTTTCAGTATTTAGTCCTGATATCACAACTGAGTTGAGAATGAACACTTACTTAGGCAGCAGTTCTAAGAATTCTTATTTACTAACACCCCTTTTCCAAGAGCAGTTCCAACTCAACTCAACTTGACTTTTTTGCGTTTCCATCCAGGGACAGAACCTGGTACCTGCTGCTATTTTTAGTTCCTCCTCCATCAAGGTCCCTAGCGTGCTGAGCCAATACTAACGTGACGTTTACAGACTGCCAGCCTCTGATTGGTCACAGAGGGAGAGGGGCGTTCCAGGCGCTAATGTCAACACAACAGTCTAGTGGCATTTATACATACTGGTGATAGCGAAACACCTGCCGCTCTTTATTCCTGCACAAAGACAATGCAGTGCAACAGACTTACGTTGCTGTGATGACTCCACCTCACATCGAGGCAGTACGGAGTTGTCATGAAAAACGTCGTGTCTGGAAGTGCTAGTTGAGTCAAGTTGATTAGAGCTGGAGCATTGTAGAGAAAAAGCATAGTAGAGTACAGTATATTTTTACCTTCAATATATTATTCTGAATGTGCAGATGCAAATACGCCAGCTCAGTTCATTCGAACTTGCATTTAGAAGTGGAGTCCTCCAATGAATAACATGTCTCCTCTGTGCGCTCACTACTTTATGAACTTCTCCACATTCAAAAAGCTGCATCTCCACATCTGTCGATCTCTAATTAACAGGGTGGAATGAGATTTTGTCAGTGTCAGTGTGACCTTGACTCACTCTATTTATGAGTATTCCCTCACACCAACTGAGGAGCACGCAAAGAACAGTCTGTCTGTTGAGAAAAGTTTACAGATCCATAAACATGATAAAAACTTAACAGAGTATACTGTCAGCACAAAGGTTCCTTCATACACCGTTCATTTATTGCTTGTTAGGCTTCTTTCCAGACTCTGAAACACTGCAACAGCTGTATCAACACTCAGGGGAATGCGGAAATAAATCAGTGTCAGGTTACATAAAGTACAGTATGTATAGTTTTATGGTGGTCTGAGTCAGATGAGATGAGACGCGAGCGTCCTACGCCATAGCTTACAGTTTTTTGTGTCTGTCTGCGTCACGCTGCATTGAATCCCGCCGCTGTGTTTCATTGTTTCCAGGTCTCAGTGTTTTTGTTTGTTTACTTCAAGCAATAGCAACTGAAAGCCAGCGGATTTTTTTTACTGCACTAACTACAACCAGATCAGCAGAAAATGCGTTTAGGATGGTTGTATTTTCTCTATAAACACACAAGTGACATTCAGAGACCTGGGAAAATAGTTCCATTTCTGGAAAGGTGTTCGCAGGCTACGTCGTACCCTACACCATAGGCAATGCACCGGCCCACACCCTATGATTTGATCTATCAATTTGATGCAGAAGTATTTATCACAAAATGCACCTTATGCATCAGCAGAGCAATTAATAGGATTTCTGGACTGAAATATGCAGTGAATGCAAGTCAGTAACAATAAGCTAAACTGTTATTACGACTAGCAACTATTCCATGTTGTCAATTACAAGAACAGACGTGTGCACTTTTGCCGTTTTGCTTTATAAATGTCCTCCTTTTTTTATGAGAAGCTTCAATTTTCATTGCAACCAAACTATTGTTATTGCTTGAGGTATATGATACAGATAGAGGAGGAGGATAATGATGAATTATGAGCTGTTAACAGTAAAAATTTAAACACAACTGAAAATGATGCATACGGTAATCCTAACTAATACTGTGAAAAACTCACAGCTTTACTTGATAACCCTCCAAACATCTAGGGCATCTGAGGCAGGTCTGCGCTTCTTGACCACCTTGACAACTGCAGAGTGACTGAATGAGGTCAGTGAATTGACGCTGCAGGTGAAATGGAATGGGTGGCTGCTGACTGACGGAGCAGAGATGTGACATCATCCCACAGGGCTGATGACAATGCAGGTAAATTTTGTCAGTGAAACAAACAGCATGCTTTCCCTGGAGCAAACTGACCCTCATTTATGGGCAGGTTTCAAAAAAAAAAAAAACAGTGAGTATCAGTGAAATACTCTCAGCAATTCTTCCACCTTGGTGACAACATAATCCTGTCTCAGGATTGAGATACAGAAAAGTTGCGTGATGAACGGATTGGATAGTCTATTGAATGAATGGAAACCTACTTTATGTAACATGAATTCCAGCTGCTCAACCAAAGCAGCAGTTTCTGCAGACCACATATTCATAACAACACCAAAAGTTGCATTTGTTTATGGGATACTTTTAAGACCATGTTCTGTCATCAAAACCCACAGTAACTACACTGATTGCCAGAGGAAATGGATTACTCATCACATCTTTCATGCCCCTTTTGGAGTTAGACAGCACCAAAAATCTAACTTGTTTGGGCTCTTGGAGTGCTGCACGTACCAGCAAAGCTGCCATAACAAGACAATTCCTGGGTCACTTCACAGTGAGCAGCCAGGAGGAACAGATTGCTTCTGCTCTGCATGATCACAGTTGGGACTGGGCCTGAAAGGGGTCTTTGTTTGCCCAGGGGGAGGCTAGAATGCCATGGCTTGGCTGCACCGGGTGGCATGTGGTCCAGTGTAACTGGGACCAGGGTGGCGTGGGAGGTCGTAATCACCCCCACTTCCATCTTTCCAACATCTACTCAGTCATGCAGCTCTGGGAGCGATGATGTCATGGCAGTGGGCAGCCTCGCTGACGGTCTCACTAAAGGATATGATACTGGATGAGTCTGGATAAAATATTTAACAATACTCTGACCAGGAACTGAATAAAATGCTTAAAAACATATTCTTGTTCATTATTCAACTTACAGAATAAGTTTCACTACAACTGTGTCAGTGAAGGAATCAGTTCATGGTTCAAGGACTGAAGTTGGAACTGGCAGTTATGGTATCAAATTTCATAGTCATGAACGTGACATGTGACGAGTCTGGTACCAAAAGTGAGTAGAGCTGGAAAAGCAGCATTAGTTAAACTGACTACACTCATTTCCTTCTCTCTCATCCACATCCTAACTTCACACTTAAGTTACAAAATTCCCCAAAACAAAGGTCCATTTAAACTCCTACCAGACTTCCAATACACTGAATTCTGCTCTGATTCTGGCATACAAGGCATTGGCTGATTTGTGACTAAATAAATCAGAATAGAATAAAGGAGGGATAAAACAAAGTCAAGTATTCTGTGGGCATTTGAACTGTTCAACACAACTGGTGTTGTGGTTTTAAAGAACGATTGTAAATACCAATTGCATCCACTGCTAAGGAAGAAGAACATAAGGCGTTAAATGAGTAATGAAAAGGCAAAGTCATAACGCAGCATGTGGAGGTTAAAAACTGTCCCTGGAGAGAGACCTAACCTTGGGTAGCTTCCACTGGAAGTCCTTTAAACTAGAGTAGCCTTGAGAGAACTGCATCGCCCCAAAACCACCAACCTTGAGCCCAAATAGCTGATCTCATTACTGCCGTGTAATCAGCCCTTTTAATGATCAGGCCCTCACTCAGCCTCCCCCAGATCACGTCATCCATCTGCTCCACTGGGATTCAGTCCTACTCTCCAAGTCCTGAGCCCACGGGAGTGCAGGCGCTGGATTAGCAGAATGTGCTAATGCTGCACCCTTCGGGCTCTAATTACAGTAGCAGAACAAGCGGATTTTCATCAGCAGGGCACGATGCTCGCTGCAGAGTGCTGCTTGTTTGCCTCTGACTATACTTGCATGCATTTGTAAACACAGGGAGCAGTCATGTTGCAAGCCAAACTGTCTCAGAGATCAGGTCTAACAGTTAGCATGTACAGTGACTCACACATCAGTTGATTTGAGGTTAATGAAAAAGAAAAGCTTTGCATAAACAGGAGATAATCCTAAATTCATGACTGTGAAACTGTTGAGCGCTGTCATGACTAAAGATATAATTAGTGGTATTTGAAGTGAGTGAGGCAGTGCACCATGAGGAAAAACGTGGCTGCGAGCAGACGAGCGCCTAAATAACATAGCACACCTGGAGAGCAAAGGTGCCATGGTGATGAGGATCTACAGTATCCCAGAACTCCAAGGATGAGGAAATGTCTTTTATTTTCATGAACACCTACAAACGAAAGATGAATTTGATGACGACCATGCGTGAATGTGAAGGAATTCAATCAGAAATGTGTATTTGTTATATAATAACTGATTTCACGTTTAAAGGCAAACTTTAGAACACCAGTGGTCTTAAAGCACTAGAAGCCACATTTCCCACTAGAGGGATTACTATTCTCGTACAACATATGACAGAAAGTAGGGCCACATCTTCATGGTTCATTGGACTAAATTCTAAAAGCGGAATGTATTTCTATAATCCTCTCAGGCGGTTACATAAAACATCTTGATTGAGAGAAATAATCCACTAGTGGATATCAGAACAAGGTCACAGAGTAATAAACCTCCAGATTGTGTTGTGATCTAAACCGACCAGAGAAGGCAGCAGATGTGGGAGCAGCTAGAAAACCGGGATTAGCCCGGTGCTTTTGCACCTGACTGGTATCTCTCACAGCTGAAAACCCACTGAAGGATTTATGACTGTGCTGAAATAAGGTTTCATTGTCGACGTGTCAGTGTGCTGTGCACCCCTCCCATTCCCTTCACGATAACTCAGAAAAACCTTGACAGATGAACCTCAGCACCCACACTCAGCATCGCAACGCCTACATGACTTATGAAGCACTTTCAGTATTGGCCTTCGGATCCTTCAACCTCTCATTTTCCCAATTACAGTATGTAGGTCTGAAAGTCTTTGTACATGAGCTAGTCCTCTTCTGAACATCTAACAGAGCTTCTCATGAAACCTGGTGCACTGTGGAAATGAAAGCCCAATATATGCTTCTGCATTGAACTACGTAGAAGTCATAGCATGGAAAAACTATTTTCTTCAGTTACTTGTTCATTTTAATGGCTGGTACAATACACATGCATTTGTTTGGACAAACATAATGATAACAACAAAAATAGCCAAAAAGAGCTGTTATCTAGCCACTTTTCTTGATAATAATCAAATTTATTTAATTTCTCACATCAGTAACTATGGCATTGTTCTGCCAAAAGTAGTGCGTTCCATGTTTTCTTTTCTGTCTGTTAGTCAGATGATACACACAGGAGTTAGTACTTAATTGCATAACCATTGCTTTTGATGACTGCAGCCATGCGTCTGGGTGGGTGGTCTAATCATTTTTTCCATGACTTACTTCTGCATTTGTCTGCGTTGAATCTTGCAGCTGTGTTTTGTTTTTTTCCAGATATCTGTGTTTTTCTTTGGGTACTTCAATTGATAGAGACTGAAAATGAGCAGATTTTGTGAGCAAGTCAATTTATGCGATCACAGTTGTTGCCGTCTGCGGAGGGCTGTGTCCCGTAGTTACATTTCTGAAGTGGTGACATCAAGCTACGTACCGTCTGCCGTAACATACGCCGCAGGTAACGCGACGGTCAACACGAACTCTACGCTGTAGGAACGCTGTCAATTTGAGGGAGAAGCGTAAATTGGACTTAAGACTCGATGAAATGTCATTTTAATGCCTTGCAGTGTTTGTGGTTCACACAGTCAAGTGCTTTTAAATGCTGCGGGATCCAGTTTCATTGGATTAATGTCAATCATGAGAGAAATCTGCAGCAAGTAACACATGATGAGGAAAAAGTGGAGCAGTGCCGTATGCCAAGCAGAGTCCCACGGGACGGGTATGTGCGTCAGGTTACTGCCTGTTGCAGACAGATATGATGTTCAGATGCAGAGTTATGCGTCCCTTCTAAGCATTTCATTAAAATTCTACTTTGATGACAACTTCACTTTAACCGTGGTGATGTGGCGCCAGATGTTTCACAGCCATGAATATCAGTCTTTCCTCATGATTGGGCAGCTACGACAGAAAGGTTGTTTTGATGAAAATAGAACAAAAATATTCCGGAAGTGGATCGTAGTGGATGTTCATGCTTGCCCATGAGGCAGATTAGCACGTCTTCACTGGTGTATCAGTCAGGAATCACAAAGAAAGACAAAGCAGTTTGTACAAACAGTGTTTCATTCAAGTGACTGAGCAAAAAGTCTAACTTGTTGTGTGAAAGCAGATCACTGGGCTGTAAATCAGAGGTGGGACTACTGATGACTGAGACAGGTCCTGGTAATAACGGTGTCCTTCTGTGATTCTGGCAAATGCTCAAAACCCTTTCAATGCAGTTGAACGCTTTCAATGCCCATTTCTGCTCTGGCCAAGCGGTTTTTATTTTGTGTCAGTAATGTAGCTGGCAGTTCACTGGGAAGTTCATATGAAGTTGGAAGTGAACATCCAGCATCCTCAGTATTCAGTCACAAATATATAATTCATACATCAGCTTCTATTATTTAGCCACTTGCAAGTTTTAGCAACAGTCTGGTTCATGCAGAGTTGTAATTAATGCAAAATAACACAAGAAGTCCCACGCATCATTTTAAAAGCATTTCTCTGGTGACTGAAATAGTGACTTTAAAACATTCTCTTTGCAGAAACACTGTTCTACTACAAATAAATAGTTTGACGACTGAGGAAGGGGGGGATAAAATAGACAATGAGAAAAATAAATGTACTGATGGCAGCTGCATTGAACTGTCTCAGTGTGATTGGACCTCCTGCAGACTGACACCACTCCACATCTTTACCCACCCAGCATTGGACTGTGTGTGTCACACCAGGGTCGTGTCCTCAAGGGCACCTCCCAAGGCTTTCCATGAAGCTCTGCTGCCACTCCTCTCTGAGCTGTCCTCATTTATTATAGACATCAGGTAATGCCAAGTGGATGGAAGAGGAGAAGTCCAGAGAGGAACCTGGGGTGAAAGCTGTGGTCTACAAGGACAGGACAACTCATTACTGGAAGATTTAAACTAACTCAGTAACATAAACCAGAGCCGTGAGTACAGTTGGCTGAAACCATCACCAGTTGGGTTTTTTGGACAACTATTTATTACTCCAAGCTAATTTCAGTTTGGCTGGTTGTTATGTTATAGTGATAAATTGAAATTGGAAAAAAGGATTAAACACCCTGATGTATTTGTGCAAACCAATCATAGGGGGGCCCAAGGTATTGGATGTACGCCCCTCAACTAACGCATAATAATGCCACCGTCCTAAAGGCTAAAGCCTGAATTATGCTACTGTGTCAAATTGACAGCATACCTACGCCGTTGCCGTAACGCCGTTGTGAAGCCTTCAAACTTCTCTGTCACTATATTTCATCGCCAGAGCGGTCGAGGGTCGCGTCGAGGGAGCTTCTGTTCTTAATGCAGAGTGACGAATAAACATGCATGCAGCTTAGGCAACCAGACCATAACCTGTGCTCAGTTCACATTTTACATACACTCTATGGTTGCAGCATTGTACGTCCATCGGACCAGCACACAAATAAGCAACTGGAGAATCTGTAGCCCTGTATCACTAAGGAGGCTTAAGATGCAAATTACATAACACACTATACTTCTGACACGTTTGAAATAAAACTGCAGCAGTAGCTCGAGTAGTACAACCAATCCGTGTACCACTGACCGATCTGCCTCCTGCAGATCAGATAACCATATTCACGGGATGCGCTCATGATTCATTAGCTTTGCATTGTGCTTTAGGCAGCATGTGGGCGAAGGTGGCAAGGCCAACTCCTCTGTAGTGATTATTTTCTGTACCAGCACTGAGGAATGACTACTGCTAAAAATAGCTCAGCTCACTACAAACCAGACCACAGCATCATCAGCAACATTAGCATCCCTCCAGCCCACAGGACACCCATGGATCTCTGCATTGACAGGCTCCACACTTAATTGCCTTCAATTAGCATACATGGGCAGTTGGGAAACTGTCAAATGCTGATTCAGGCAACACGGAGATGGAACCAACTCTGAAGACATGGAACCATAAACACGGAATCGTCTCAAGAAATGTGTGTCCACCCTGTAGTATATCTGCCAGGCCTGTGAGTGTCACTGTAATGCTGCCCCAAAAACACAAATACAAAAAAGTACAAAAAGTAAGACATAAAACTCCAGTGATGTAAACAAACACACAAAGAAGAAGATGGCATCATGCTGAGCAGCTTCTGCAGCGCCCACCAGTGTTATTGTGGGCGGGGTTAGTGTATGTGACTTAAGGGAAAGGCAGGGCTATGATGTTCAGGAAAGATGCATATGGGTTGTAAACATTGAAATGTCTTCAGATTTGTTCACTCTGGGATCGTCTCTTCCCCTCTTGCACTGTGCGCAGCTGAAGACGCCCAGGGCAAACAATCATTCTTCCATTCCAAATGAGTTTGGGAGATCGACACGCAGAGCGTGCAACCAACCCTTTATTTCCCTCAGCAGCACCTGTCTCCAACCCCAGGGGACAGTGTTGAGCTCCATGAGAGCGGTTTGATGAGAAGGAATCACCACTGTTGAAAAAAATCCCCTCCAGACTGCTATTCCAGCGCCATATGGCACACCTCTGTCTGACTGCTCAGACAAAACAAAGACCAAGATCATCTCCTGAGGTCCTTTGTGCACATTCATGACATATTCAGCCCCACAGCTTCTATCATGACATAATGCGATCCAAAAGATACTGTAATTAATCAAGTACACTGCTATTTTGTAATTAACACAAATTGTTGTAAAATTCTACAAAATCCATATCACAGGAAATGTTCATCTCTCAAAAGCAGGAAGGAATTTGATGATTGAGAAACACACAAAGATGCAGATCACCAGTGACAGTGACTCATACGAGCCGTACGTCAGGGAGAGCAGGGAGAGTATTTGAAGGCAAAGAAGACCTGCACACTGATAATCATACACACAGCTGGTAAACACAGCTTGCCCTGAAAACCCATTTTCCATGAGAAACTCGTGCAGCTGCTCTGCACTTACTGTTTCTTATGTGAATTCTTTGTGTTAAACGTGGAGATTGTTGTCACTTCCAAACACCAGAACAAGTTGTTCCGAACCAAAAAACATCCTCCATTAATGCTAGTCAGACACAGTGTGATTCTTCTCTGCTTTCAGTAACCATTCAACATTTCCAGATATCTCAAATAGCCACGTACTCCAAACTATGCCGGGGGAATTTTTTTTTTATGACTGCAACAAATGGATGTTGAAAATGAACAAACACTAATATTGAATAGAACCAGTTCATTCTACAAAGTGGTCCCTCTATCTAATGTTGCACTGCACTCTGCAAATGATTTGCCTGCAATGACCCTTCAATTTAATTTTATTTCAGTTTTAATGACAAACCAGAGCCCACTTATTTCCTGTCCCTGCTGTCAACTGCGGCGTGTTGTGTGTCTCCACTGTCCATCGGCCTCTTTGTCTCCTGTGTGTTCATCGAGCTCCTCTTCAAAAATACTCGTCTCCTCTGACTGCTGACACACACACAAAGGAGAAGGAGGCTGATAGCACGCTTGAACAGCTGTCAGTGTAATCTGCAGGCCCGGGCACATGTGTAACAATGAGAACCACCGAGGACTTTATTTGATCGTGAGATGGAGAATAAATATTGACTGACGCATGCTACAGCAGTTAAATATGCACAGACAGATTAATAAGTAAACAAATACAGCCCAGCATTAATGCTGCCTTTATTATGTTCCCAGTAGCTGGATTTCACACTAGTTCATATAGTTGTGACAAGATTCGAAGCAGCTCCACAAATTACAGACTCCAAAATGACCATTAGTCGTGAAAATCAGTTCAATACAAACCTATAAACATGATAATTCTCCTGTCAAAGGGAAAATTGATTGAAAGTTGTACTGATTGGCATTAAGTTTATGAATGATAACAATAATAATAATAATAATCTATATAGCAATAGCACCCAGTGAGATGAGCAGATCTCCAGTCGCCACCTTTCCTATCTGTTCTATTCCGATTTTCATCTTATTATGAGGGACAATAATTGTTTATGATGCGTACCGTGGCTTTCAGAAGAGCAAGAACATATTTTGTGTCATATCTGTCATTTTTCTGTTTCATTATAAATGACTCATTGTCTGTACGGTTTAGCTGCTTTTTAAACAGAATAATGAACAATGTAAATACCTTATTACATAATATGATGCTCATAAAGGTACCAAACAGTCACATAGCATCTTCTGCTGGTCGTGATAACAGCCATGAGTGAAAGTGATCCCACAGGAATCCCCAGCAATCAAGATTTTTATCTGCCTTATCAAAATCAAATGAACCTGAAATCTAACTTTCCATCAACCTTGGGGTGTGTCTTGTTCCGCCCAGTGAAAACAGCAGCACACTGATAACTTGATCAGCTGATGATGAGCTGAAAAGCTCAGAAAGAGAGAGTAAGTTTCAGTCAAATTGTGTCATGACGGTGACTGCCAATTCCTGCTTCTGCGTTGAACTAACGTGTACCCTACATCGTACCGTACGCCATCGTAAGAATTTATACTTCTGCATATGTCTGCTTCGCTCCGTTTTGAATCTCACTGCCTTAGCCCCAGTAAACAGATCTTGTTACCCCAGGAACTCCAACAAGATCGGTATAATTGTATGCTCACTTTTTTTGATCACCTTTAGGATGATTCTATTTTCTCTGTAAACACCCATGTCCCACTCCGAGAGCTGTGAACGCCATCTCCTCGTCACTTATGCTGTGGGCAATGAGTTGACCATATGTCATTGATTTGACGCATAGGCATGAATTGGGCTTAGGAGAAAGAGTGCATCCTTGTGTATCCTCATTATCCTGCAGAGGCACAGAGCTGGACAAAGACTGGAACTTCTCATGCTGCACGAGGTGACAAACAGGTCCAGAGCAGTGAGGAGGACGAAGGAAGGAGAGGACAGAAAGTGAAGTTTCATCTGTAAAAAGAAGCAAAGTGTCGCTGAAGCGCTGACCTCATCATACAGGAAATATATCAGCAAAGCGATAAATCAACATCAAGTGTTTTTTCTCTGCACTAGAAGCATCTTCATTGTTTATATTTGTTTAGGCACACACAAAGTACATGTTTCGGCACGATATATTGAATTATTGAGCTGTTTTCAAAGCCAAATCTGTGCTCTCCATTAGCTGCTGCAGCTTCTAAAACCAATAACTGAAGCAGGCTGCGATGTGTTGTCCTCCCAAAACAACTTCTGAGCTTAACGCTGCAATCAAAATTCCATTGGACAACAAACTCTCTCAGGTCAGTGTTTGAAATATTATCAGCTCTGTGGCTCAAGGTGCAGGATCACTGCTGCAGGTTACAACATCTGGAATTATTACTAATTCTACTTAACACTGTAGGGATGCACCGACACCAGTATCGTGCACCTACACTGTGTAGTCATACACACAAGATACTCTACATTACCCTGTAATGTCACACCACCACACATCCCATCAGGAAATGAATTAATGTTGGTACAGTATACTATATACATCCTTAAAACGTTGGTTGATCGGGTCGGGTCAGCGTCCATTACGCTTTGGAATAATAGTGGGCAGTAATATAGTTACATTCTATTTATTCAAAATCAAAATGTCTAGCACATTTGTTACTGTCACGCAAAGTAAATGCTGGAGAGGCAATTGTCCATAAGCTCAGAGTGATTGTCTCAAACAGGCCACTTCTCATGGCCATTCTGAGTTTACTCTGAACACACACACACACACACACACACACACAACCCCGACACATTGGAGAGAACCACTTCAGCCACAATTCAAAGATCTTTTCTTGCAGGGATGAGAAGCCTACAAAGCAACAACCGTGGGAATGTATGACCCTGCAACTCACTTCACCAGGAGAAAACCTTTTGGCACAAAGGACGAGTCTGGGCTGTTTTCTGTAGCAAAAAAATATTCTGTCCGAATTTATTCAGTTACGACAACGTCTGTTGTGACACTATGGCCCAAATGGCTACATTTTACACCTACTTTTACTTTTCTAACTTGATGGCACTCGCTTTGCATTGTTGCTTTATTCACACAGCATTCACACTTGCAAGCAGAAGCCTCAGATGCCTCACTCCCCGAATCTGTGTGTCGCCCTGACGCATCGGCCATCTTTACCAGAGTAAAGAAATACAAGAGCAGCTCCTGCAGGTCGATGGGGAAATGCTGACATGTCTACATACTGTAAATCATTAATTCTGACCCCATAGTGAGAAAAAAATTAACATGATACTTTTATTGGAAATAAACAGTGGCTCTAATCAGTTTTATGCAAAGAAATTCTGCATATTCTCCATATGGACTGGAGGAAACCTGAAACCTTTTTTCCAAAAAATGGCAAACTTGTCTCCCCAGACAATATCAACAGATTTAATCCCACCAGCATCTGTTATCATTACTCAGCAAAATCGTCTACTTTAACTTGCTTTAATGCTTTAACTTGTGTATTTTCCACTTTTAAATAAATAATCGAAGGCTAACGGACACTGCACTGTGTTTACTCATTCATAAGGCCAATGAAGGATATAAATATCACCAGCCAGCACTGTGGTGGCTGCAGGCTCTTTTAACATGACCCTTGACCTGACACAGGAGGATCATCAGTGCTGCTGTTCTCCCTCTCTCATTAGCTGACGAGCCACCGTGGGGAAACACGGCTCTTTTTGGGACGATTAATATTCATCCCCTGCAGGTGGAGCACAACCCCAGGCCCCTCTCGGTTTCTCTTTTGTCACACAATAGCTACACCCCAGACAACACAATAGAGGGCTCAGCAGACTGCTAGCGACACACTGACAGATTGCTATTCTGCTCTGAATCCAGCACGTGCACACACACACGTGCACATACACAAACTAGGGAGTATCAGATGGCCATTTGGTGAGACAAAATCAAACAATCTGTACAACCATGTTTAGTGGCCTCTGCATCGTGATTTGACAACGGAGAATGTAAATGACATTTCCAACAGAAAAGGAAAATGATGTGTGGGAGCTTGTGTCTCAGAGAGTGCGGGGGGGAAAAGAGTCATCTGGCATCTTATAGACAGCTCTTTCATGAATCCCAGTAAGCCAATGCAGGTCAGGCAGAGTTTAATTTCCATCAAATATTCCCCTGGAATATCTGAGCTGCATGCGAGAAGGCGATGAAACACAATGGTGAGGATTATGGCAGTAACAGAGCAGCAGGCTCGTGCAGCCTTGACATGATGCCATCCGCTGCGTCAGTATCAACAAGACATGACTGGGTGAAAGTGGCGAATGGCTGCTCCCACTTATCAAATTTACAAAGAGACGCTGCATGCCGAAGCTGTCCTGATCTGCTCCAGTCCATGGATAGTCAGTGGTGCATGATGTATGATTGCAACTGCAGCCATGTATCACCGGGTCAGCCAATCAGACTGCAAGTAAGCAACGTCCTCCAGAGGTTCCCCACCTCATGAAAAATTCAGACACAAGTTTGAGTCATTCATATGAAGCATAGCAACAGTGTGTCACACTCCTGCAGCACACACACATACTGTATACATTCACATCTCTGACCTCCCTGTGGCTGGCAGACTGCACACAGGGCAAAGAGTGTTGACCATATAACAAAGTCATCGAAACCTGAATGAATCAGACACTATCAAACATGGGCAGAAATAAGCAGTTTTCAATGGCTTCCTCTGGTTTTGTATGATACATGTATGAAAGGGATAAAGTCTGGAACCAGATGTCCAGAACTTCTGAGGCATTCTCAGCACCAGCATCCTCATATGGCATTCAGGGAGTAAATTACACTCAGCGAATGTGAACAGCTAATTCTTTGTCCGGGGGAAATCCTGACTAGTGAGTGATCTTACATTTTGTTGGCGTAACTGTGGAGTCACCGTAGCAACAGCTGAGATCCCGGCTCTGAGCACCCCTCAGTACACACCGACTCCCATCCCCCGGCCGTCCACCTCACCGGGATGTCAGTCGAACATTAATGAAACTTGTCAGCACTGTGGTGAAAGGGTTGAACGTCCATCAGGATAGCTCTTCGTGTCAGCACATTTAGCATCATCAAGGTCCAATTTATTGAATCTACCTTTGATTTAAATGACACTGCCCATGTTTGTCAAAACACTGATGAGAGGATGAATGGAAAAAAAGCTTGCACTCTATAATTAACTCACAGTGGGCTGCGTTTCCGTGCCGACAGCCATTATAAATAAATCTGTGGTTAAACCACAGCAAAACACGGGTGGGTTTCAGGAATGGTGGAGGCAGCTGTAGAAATAACAATCAGTTAAACAATGATTGACTTGATGAACGCCAGATGAAACACAACCAACTCCAAAAAGTGAACTGATGCCTTTATGGCTAAAGAATGATGCAATGCAGACTGTCTGGTCTGACATCTGGTACGAACTTGGGAGAATGGGATATTCCGTTATCTGCTCTGAAATAGAGCTTTAACCATGTAACACCACCGGTATTGTGATACATTTAGGCTCGCATTCTTTGGAGTGCCGTAGTACACAATTATTTGAGCTATATGAAATAAATCAGTTCCTGATATTTCACAAGTTGCACTTCACTGCACATTGTTGTGATTTCAGTAATGATTCGCTGGCTTCCCGAAGCAGCGCAAATGGGATTACCGTAATGACAGCAACATGACTGTTCTCAGCTTACCAGAACAATCAACGTTTTCTCCTTCTCCTTGCTGTTGGATGTTTTCTCCTAATTTACCTAATTTCTTCTTCACAGCAGATAGGGGAACAAATCCACGTTTTCTGCGCAAACCAGTTGTGTAATTACTCCAAGTAGTACTAGATTCTACATTGGTGTTAAGGGGTTAAAGGCAAATGTGACAAACATCCTTCATGTAAATGTCTTGAGCTCATCAATAATACACCTTGAAAACTTCCATTCGAGTAACACTGCAGTTTACCTCTAGAAGCAATCAGAGCTTTGCCATTTATGTGAGAGCTTCTGCATGTCGTATCGCCACAATTCAGACATGACAAAAATGTCAGAAGCTGCTGAGTCTCAGTCCAACTCTCTGCTGCAACATTGCATTAAAATCATAGAGCAGAGGAAGCCCACGGGCAAGAGAAGGTTCCAGGCGGTCCCATCAACCTGCAACCAGATGACAGCTAAATCTACTGCATTATGATGAACGCTCACTTTTCCTCCTCCAAACATAGCAGAAGGATCCATAATTCATTGAGAAAGTTAATTTCATGCACTACAGCTGCCGAGGCTTTAAAGAGATACATTTTCTGTTCCTTGTATTGAAAGCCCTCTGTGTCCTGATTTGTGGCAAGCTTGTTTAGTGCATCTAATTTCTGTGGAAGGTGTTGGCCAGATCGATGATGCAGGTCAAAGTCAGCAGTATATCTGAATATAGGGCAACTGAACTGTTATAGCGAGAAAAAGTGTTAGTAAAGACACAAATGCAAAAAGACAGGGAGCGATTATGACTGAGACTGAGAATATATGACCTAGTTATGCCTCTTCTTGCCTCGCATTCTCAAGTCTAGGTGTCCCGGTATCCTGAGTGATGGTGGTTTTGGCAAGCCAGCAGCCTGGAAGGAAAACACGAGGGGTGTGTTTGAAATGGGTAAAATGCTGTCTCAGGAGGGAGTCGAACACGGCGGCAAATTGATTGTTCCTGCACTTTACTGCCTGCTTAGGTGCACTCAGGCTGCACACAGGTTTTGAAGAGAGTGTGATACGAGTATTAACCATGCATCACAACTGCAAAATATAACATAATATAAGCTTTGCTTCTGCCGTTACCCTTTTTCGGTCAACAGGGATTATTACAAAAAAAGTCATTCCTCTGTATGACTTGTTGGTTGAAATACACCAGTTCACTCATTCATTCCTTCATTCATTCATTCAAGACGGCAAACCCAAGTCAACGTAAAAGTGAATTAGCAAACAAATGTAATGCAGTTCTAACAACCCAGTGACAACCCTACAACCCTCAGTTGACTTTTACAACAATTGGAGGAGGACCCAAAACTCTACACCATACCCTATGAGGGAACTATACGCCATCGTCAGCGTTTATGCCTCTGCATCTGTCTGTCTGAAAAGCTCCATGTTGAATCTTGCCACTGTGTTTCGTTTTATTTTTCCAGTTGTGTGTGTTTTTCTTTGTATACTTCAAGTGATAGTAACTGACAATGAGTGGATCTTGTTACCACGCCAACTACAACAATATCAGCATGATTTTCCACTCACTTTTTTCAGTCAGTCAGTTTTTCGCCTTTTGCTTGGTTGTATTTTCTGGATACTGAAGTGACGCTCCGAGAGCTGGGTAAATCCCTTGACGCAAAGAGTCCAATTACAGTTGTAGCCGTCCTTTCAAGTCCATTGGCCTGTGAATTAACCCAGCAAGATCCCAGGACCTGGCTGACTGAGAACCTCCACAGACAAACAAATGTAAGTTATTCTGAAAGACAACACCAAAGCGCTATTATATAAACCTGGAAGTGTAAGCAGAAGAAAATATTTGACATGATTCACTAAACGTGTCAATTTAGGTTACGTAACTTCATATCACTACCATAATACAATTAGATGGTACTTGTAGTTTTTTGAAATAAAATTCTGTCCATTCACATTGGTTCGGTCGCAGCGCAGCTTCTTGCTTGGTGTTTTCTCACTACCCTCCTTCATGTCTGCCCAAACAACATGAGCTTGAGTGGCGGCAAAAGTCATGACATTACACGAGAAATAGAATCCACTAATTTTCAGCTAATAAAGTCACTGATGCGTCTGACCAGTTTTTCCTGATCACAACCACAGAGGAGAAAGTAACATGGCAAGCGCCTTCTGTTTTGGATGCACCATTTACTGAAACAAGCAAACCCAGTCTTTACAGAGATTGTCAGCATGGCAAACGGTTCGCAGCAGACCTCTGTCGCTCTGCTCCCCTCCTCGCTGACGTCAGCCTCCCAGACCACTCCACTCTGCTGCAAACAGCACACCTGCTGGCTTCGCAGTCCATCTGGCTCGGTTCTCACTGCAGAGACGCAGGTCTGTTTACAACCTGGAAGCTCAGTCACGATATCTAATTAATTGCAGCATCTACTTCACGATTCCTCCTGGGAGGAGATGAGGAGTGATTGCAGTGCAGCCCGTTGATGACAAAGGATATCAAAGAATGCAAGAACGTGGCAGATCTCATTAATGTTTCAGTGTTCTACATGGCAGGTTCATGTTGCTTATATGTTTTAACGTGTCTGCATGCTGCAGACTGTTCTCCCTTGAATGCTTCACACCTCTTTCTTGCATCTCTGCTGCAGCATCCACCAAATGAAAGAAATTGTCTTGGAATGAATGTGACAGGCTCTTTAACCAACTTCAGAGGAAATCAGCATAAACACAAAACTGCATGATCACCAACGCTTGCAGTGGAGGGACAAAAAGGTACAAGGAGATATTCCTGGAGTGCCGGCTTTTATCCTTACAAGTGCCTTACTTGTTTCTTCTGCGAGGTACCAGTTGCAGCATTCATGGAGGGAAATTATCACAGAAACAACTTGAATTAACATTTCATAAGCACACCAGCGTACACCAGGAAACTTTACAGAGGATGGTATACCCATATGCTCCTCTGACATCAGCCTGAGCTGAAGGCATCTGCTTTGTCTCCTGTGTCATACACAGTCTCAAAGCCTGGAAGGAAATGTGTAAATGTACTGGTGGGTCATGTGATGTAAATAGATCAGTCTAAATTCTCCTTTTAGTATGAAATGGCACCAAGAAGAACTCTACACTTTCCAGTGCCTCTCAGTGGACACCAGCAGTGGGACGTGTGTGTGTGTGTGTGTGTGGACCTCTGGTCAGACACGGGATGTTTTATGTGCCAGCTACTGACCATCACCAGTGTACAGAGAAGGAGAAGTGTCTCACTGACCTGGATGGTGCACGTATACTCCGTATCATCCAGCAGTCTCACGGTGCAGCTATATTCCCGCTCAAGATTCCTGATGCTGCCACTCATGAATCGGCTCAACATCTTCTCCGCGTCTGAGGGACCAGAACAATAAACAGAAGAGCAGCGATCCGGCGAACGTCACAGCGACCACACGCCGCGGTGCCCGGAGCGTCCAGACGCCCGGCCGAGCACCATGGTCCCGAACTGAAAGTACAACCGAGGGGAGCCACATCCACGTCCAGGGCTCCGGCTCTGCTGTATATCTGTGTGTGTGTGGTGGTGGGGGGTGGGGGGTGGGGGGTGGGAGGGGGTTATCTCCCTCACCGTTCACCGCTGTCACTCCAGGCAGCAGCCAGGGGGCGGGTCCTAATAATTGACGTCAGCATGAACCAACAGGAGCATTGTCACTCACCGCACTTTACCGTTTAACCTCCACACCAAATCTAATTAAAAATGTTCAGAGACATGCTGCTCGCTCTGCCCCCACCCCACGGCCCCACATACAAAAAACATACTGTAGTTTTTGATTTGACAAATGTATAAAAACATCCCTTGGTTAGTATGAATAAACCATACCATTTCTACAGCTTTGTTTTGTGTGGTAATGTTAATAGGAATGAAAGTAAAAAATAGCACTCTGATTAAATGTTAATGTTGTGCCAAACTTGGAGGAGATGTGGTTTTATCACGTCCTGTATCGCGACAAACTTGAGGCTATACTGCCCCCTACAGGACAAATTTAGTTAGTGCGTTGAGGTATCAGTGCACTTGTTCTCTTGTTTGTTCTCTTGAAGATCAATCTGTAACGTCAAAGTCAGTGAGGTGAAACAAAACCCAAAAAAACGGGCGCATTCCAGAAAACAATTCAAAATAGTTGAGATTTTACTAATCCTGTAATGAAGGGAAACCCAGTTTCTGAAACGGGCCCAAGGTATGAAGGTCTGACATCAAAGAAAAGTCTTCTGAAATCAGTCAGCGGATTTCTGTTTCCATTCTAACTCAGGAAAAAGGAAAACGACAAATAGAACCAATGCCGTGACCCGGATTCGAACCGGGGTTGCTGCGGCCACAACGCAGAGTACTAACCACTATACGATCACGGCGAGCTAACACAGCTGGCCAGGTGCACTTAGATTTTTGGTTTATCTATAATGGAAAACTACTACAGTGAGAGAGATAAACTGAGATATAAGTCTGGTAGCTTTTTATTTGACAAATATATCACAGTAATTCTTTATAGGATGAAAATATTAATTGTTTTGCCACTATTGGAAAAAGTAGCAAACAAAAGTAATATTTGTACAGATATTTTGTGCAAAAATGATACCCAGGTCAAGTGTGACAGTTCCCTGGCTTTATGATTGTTATATTGTTGCTGTTTTTATAATGCTGCAGGTAATGGAGGACGGAGCATGGATGCAAATACATTCACATACAAATGCACTCACAAACTCTCACTACTGACTTTACTGACATTCACACCTCATAGTATTTTTGGTTTATTGTTTTTTTGATAGGTTGCCATTATCTAATGTAATAAATTACTTATTGCTTGCCTTCAGCCTGCATCTTCCTTCGCTTTTTTTCATGGCTACTGACCCAGTTCCTGACAAAATATGTGATAATTCAGTGCAGAACGAATAATTAAAGGCTGATTGTTTCCACAAAAACAACGTTCATCAACCACAGACAACAGACAGCTATTTCACTACGTAACTGCGACACATTAAATCATCAAAGTATTATTTACAACAATAGGACCAGAAGCTTCTACTACCCATGACGGCCATGGCTGAATTCTAGCAGTTCATTCTCATCGTTCTCTTCAGGTTCGTTGCGGATTGTAAGCGCAACTTTGGCAACACATTCAGCCTTTCTGGTATAAGGGCGACATGGACCAGCCGCAGTCTGATTCAGCGGTGGTTTACTACTCGAGTGGTTGGCCGTTGTTTGAGCACAAGCACCCTCTTGTTTCTTGGTCGTATCATTTCTCTTGTTTAACTTACAGGACGCCACCAAAGGCATTCCTATGTCCACTTGTTGGTTTTCTGTAAGACGCAGCTTACTCTTCGTATGAGTATAGTTCAGCTCCACCTCGATGATCACTGACTCCTAATGAAGACAGAATTCATTAAATGTACATATTCAATTTTACAGAAATAACCTCTCACCTAGGATCAGTGAATACGTACGTTTAGCTTTTGAAGAGCACAAAGACGCAGAATACAGTCCGGGCTAGCAGAGTTCTCAAACAATATGGAGTCCATCTCCTCCAACCTGCCAGGGCTGGAAAAAATGTCTTCCATTGGCTAAGAATTCAGAAAACAGTACTTTGTCAGAATAATAGGAGAACATGCTGTTTTCACTCAGTTGACATGAAAAGCATTGCAACAGGTGCCATAGTGCACCACTAGATGTCAGTATGGCCCAAGGAAGGGTGGGTATGGCTATGACTACAGCGAGTACATTACTATTACCACATCCTTCCTCCAGTCCTTGTGTGGTTTTAGTTGGGTGGAAGCAGGAAGCCTATATAAGGGCAGAGCTTCCTCAGACGTGACTTGTGTGGGTGAATGGTCAACTTTTGCTGGCTAATGGAAAATGTATGATGAAGACTTTCACTTCTCAACAGTGGAACATTTTATTGCACTGGACTAACACTGGATAGCTCAGGTACTAGCGAGTGTGTAGGTGTCATCAAAAGTGCCAAAAGAATGTCTTTATGCAAATCCTGTAGTTCTAGAGTATTAGATGAAAATAAACAAAAATAAGCAAATATTTACAGGTATGCTCCGCATCATGATGGCGCAGTCCTCTGTTCTGGGACCTTTTGTCTTTATAACGCCAAACGCCACCAAGACATTTGAGTACAAAGCGGAAAAGCTGACTTCCACTTCTACTCCACAGAGAAACATCAAGCACTTCCTCACTGGCAGCTCTAAAGAAGAAAAAGTTGTTTATCATAACAGTAACAGAAATGGTAAATGTACCACACCACAACTTAAATTTGCTCACCAGGAATTGCTTTTATGAAAGAAAATGCTAAAAATATCTCATCAAACCACAGCGTGTGCAAATAGGTTTTGACAGCCCATAGTGTAGGAAGTGTGTTTCTTAGTATGTATGATAATATCTCTAGTTGAGTCAAGATAACATATGAGTGAATATGCCAGTGACAATGACATTTTCTCCAACTCACTATTTGCTTGTCTCCAACAGGCGTCCCTCACTTTAACTTCCCGTGTGTGACCAGTAATCCTAACTGGATCGGCCAGCGAACGAGGTTCTTTTATGGTGTGTTTGATCTCCACAGCCTGCTTGCCCCTGACTAGAGGATCTCTGCCAAGATCTGGTGAGTAAAGATTGACAAAGATAAATATGATACATGTCACAAATGTTATTTTCCCTCTTATGCAGGCTTCACCAAATGGTAAATACACACAACAGATGCAGTCTTTGCTTATGCAATAGCAGGGAGTTATTTTTAGATAAAGTTTGTCAGACACACGTGGCTGATTTTGAGGAAGTTAAGGAAAACTAAAACAAGTATAGCCATTCATATTAATTGACCAAACGAGTTGTGGAAAACCCCTTTTAACTTTCAACATTTCTTTGCTCCACAGCCCAGTCACTTTTTCAATAAATGCGTCAAAGTTTTGGCGTCATTGATGACCAACTGCCAGCTAATCATCAACATCACTTTTTCCACCCATAATTATTCCTGGAAAAGGAGAATTGACGCCAAAAAACAACAGCAGAAAATGGATGTGAATTCCATCGCTACTACTCATAATTCCTGTTTTTTAATCAAATGAATGACAACCTCAAAGAGACAACACACCCCATATAAGCTGACTGGAGCGTGAACTTGTGAGCGCCGTGGCAGGGGGCTGCCCAGCTCACACAGCAGCTGTCCTGCACTCTGCAGGTCTCATGTTGCTTGCTGCTTAAACCAACTGTGTAAATTTCCAGGGAATGAGGTCACACGCTAACAGCACCTTCATTTTTTTTTCATAACCAAATCAATGGATTGAAAAACAACACTTTAGTTTGGTGAACTTCCCAGCATTGTTCAGTCACTGATAAGTCCTGACAAGATTAAATAACGCCAATGTGAGTTGCCAGTGGTTACAAAACTCGTCTGCAGTGTGACCACCGGAACAAACTGTTCCCTTGAGATCTGTTTACCATGGACCTTCATACCTGCATGGATGGAAAAAATCCTCGGTACGTCCATACGAAAATCCCAGCACAGTCCAAAAACCCTACAGCTATCTTTAGAACACAATCTTTTCAGACTAATTCTTCCATTGACACATTGAAGTGTTACAGCATCGCCGGTACCACCTACCCTCGGACACCTTCTCTAAGACATGTGTGACTTTCTCAGACTGGAGGATGTGCTTGTTCAGGTATTTGGTGAAGATTCCAGTGCTTTTCCCTCCATCCTGGACCTCAAAAGCCTCAGCATCCTCACATCTGTATTGGTTGACAGATGAATCAAACATACAGTTTTCAAACTATGACTCAGTGTTCCATTCTACAATTGATGAGTTTAAAACATCACTGCTCTGTCACAGGTAAATCACACTTATTAAATGACACTTGTTTTTTGGTACAGGTTTCTGTATTTTCTGTATTCTCTATATTAAAATAAGAAGTACATACGTGGCATAGCCATAAACAGTATTCCCACTAGGTCCCATTGGCATAATGGCTGAAGGGATGCAGTCCTGGTTGTACCTGAACAAAACAACGTTGTTGCAATAACTTTCTAACTGAATTAAATTCAGATAACTTACACAGTAAACTGGCTAGCCAGTAAACAGTTGACATATTAAAAACAATGCAATTTTTTGATATGAAAGTTTGATAGTTTGATATGAAACGTGTCATAGTCAGTGAATGCTGGTACCATTTCCTGCAGGTATCCAATAGGACCACGCTCAGCCCAGTCTGTCTTTCCTGCATTCTCAGCATGACCCGCTGCACACAGATGCAGTTTTCAGGCCAGTAAGGTTGCGGAGCATCAACAGGTACCAAGTAATTCCGCCCGGCACGTTCATACCCATGTCCCGCATAGTAGAACAGGCCTGACAAGAGTGATGGTATTTAGTTTTATTTAGTGTTAGTCGGACATTAGGATTGTGGTAGCATATTTGAATGATTCAAATTTAAATCAAGGTCTCCTGTCTGAGATTTTATTCCTTAACTCCCAAAGCAGTCAAACAAACACCATCAAACAGTTGTAATAAATTTGTAGTTTGAATTAGCTAACTTTTGACATTTTATTGTTTTACTGGTGTTTTTCTATTTCTAGTGTTTTCCATTGTTGTTTATTTGACTCTTATAGCTTTCATTGTTGCATTTTATTGGGCTGCATAAACATATGAAAGGTGCTATATAAATAAATCTGAGTTGAGTAAAGTGCACTCACCATAAACTCCTGTGTCAAGCAGCTGAATGAACCTCTCGATACACGCCAGCATCTCCTCCTTGGTGAGATCCAGCAGGGAAACCACTCGGAAGCCGAGCTGCTGCAGGAAGTGAGCTAGCTCGTGTACATCCATAACAGGGGCCATTAAGGCAGGGTGGTTGGTGTATTTCAGGTTTCCAATAAGCAGAGCGACTTTATCGGTAGCTGAAACAAAAGTAAACAAAGTAGAATTTATTTATAGTTTTTATGGATTGTTTTCCCTGCCAGCACACTAAAAACAGTTATCAGCTGAGGAGGAGATTGGTCTATAAAACCATACCTGTGAGTACTGCAGGAGGAAGCAGATCCTTTTGCACTAGAAGGTATAATAAAGAAGCAGATCAACATCAACGGACGTATATTATCAAAAGAAATCACAGATGCTGCTGTCACACGAAGGTACTTGATTCGTACTTAACTTTCATTATTTTGTTTTCTTACTCATTTTAATTGTCACAGCACTTCTTAAAACACAATTTATAAACTTGTTTTTTTACACCAGGTCTTCATATCTTGTTAACGTGTTTTATCCACTCTTATTTTGCTCTTACTAATTTTATTCAACTGTTAGCTACCTTTTTTTTTATTAAATTCCACCCAGTTTCCCTAATGTTTTTTACACTTGAATGGGATTTTCATATTTATTCCTTTCTTTATTCTGCTGTGGAAAGCACTTTGTAATGTTTCATTCAACAAGTGGGCGATAAATACTGCGAGTTTAATATTATTATTAATATTGTAATATCTAATATTATTATTATAAATTAACTGGAAAATCTGTGAAATCAAGTTTCACTTTACATCACTTTCCTGTTCCTGTCTAGGCTCAGCTGAAATAGAACTTGGATTCTAACAACTTCCTTTTTAGCCTGCAGTGATGGGAAAGTACCTTCAGCAAAATGGAAACAAATAACAGCCTAAGAGCAACATCAGTAGAAGCAAACGGGTGTGAAGAAGTGTGTTTCACTGCAGGCCTTCATTGGAAAAGGAAGTCAAATGAGAAGAAATTGCCATGCATAGCGGTAGCTTCGGAAGACAATGGTTTTACAACACCATTAAAATAAGTTTCTGTTTCTCACCAATGTCGACATCAGCTGGTTCACTCCATCGCTCTTCTATCACATTAGACACTGAGCACAGGTATGTTCCCCCATCCTCAGCTTTGGTCTGCTCCACCTAGCATACCACAATTAATCAGTTAAAGTCAGATTTTATTGGTATTGGCACAAATTCAAAACAAGAGTTTTCTTCACTTGACACTTGTCAAACTGACGGTTGTAATAGTAACACAACATTCACATAAGAAGCTCTTTCCAGCAGAGGTGAGAAAATTCATGGATTTCTTTGTGTTCCATCGCACACACACGTCTCACCAGTCTCTCCTTCCTTACCTGCAGCGTGTCACTAGTCTGTTCAAACAGCAGCTGTCCATTTCTGTACCACTGATAGCTTGGAGCAGGATTGCCAAAGGCAGCGCAGCGGAGAGTGAGTTTCTCGCCTTCTCGGACCCTGTGGGGTTTAGGGTTGACAGCAATGTGGGGCTCACCCTGCCAATGCTCGGGCAAACCTGTAGTTTGGAGATAAAAATACATAGAATGAAGCCTATCTGAAACGTGAGTGCTACATTGGACAGAAATCAGAACGGAGGATGTGTACCTGATTTATCAACATCCAGCACCTTCACTTTGACCCAGACACTGAACACCCAACTGCTGTATTCATTATTCACTCTGCACACATAGCGATGAGTCCTCTTAGCTTTGAAGGTCAGGTCTGCTTGAGTTCCACCACACACCTTGAAAACAATAAATTAGAAGCTTAAAAAGCAAATGTGTCTGTTAGGAGTCCCAAACCTGTGCAGGAAAACCTTTTAGAAGAAACTGAAGAGAAGACTGAATATATATGTATATATATACGTGTGAGTGTGTGTGTGTGTATGTATATGTATGTGTATGTGTGTGTGTGTGTGTGTGTGTGTATATATAAATATATACACACACCCCCATTCAGTCAATTACAGGTTTTGAGAATATCTTATACAGAAATACATCATACTGAGGTAAGATGAGGAGTGGAGCATAAAAACACAATATTATTGCGCCTTTGTTTCTCTGTGACGTATGACTGATATATTTTTTTACCTCCTGGATGTCGTCCGTGAACCACTGGTACTGGAGCACACCTGAGCCCTCCGCGCGGACGCTCACAGTCACGGGGTGGTTCTTGGGCACGCACACACTGACAGGCTGGCATATTATAGCGATATCTGACGGTACAACAGGTACAACAGTCACTGGCAGTCCACTCACACAGGCGGTGGCGGTGTGGAATACAACATACCTCTGATCATTATTCCACAGTAGAAGGTTCGGTCAGTAACGCATCATCTTCTTCTTGTTGGCCAGATGTTTTCTGTACTACTACTACTACTGATACTGCTACTGGAGGAAAGAGCGGGTAAATCGTCTTAGAAGCTGCCAGAAAGCAATGGCAGCGTCAGCAGACATTGCTCAGTGAATACCTGCCGTCAGCCTCGTCGAGCAGCTATGAAAAGGTCTTTCTCTGAGCTTCATAACTTAAATCACACGGAGAAGAAAACTCTTCCCCTTTCTCGGAAACACAGAGCACACACGCATTACCGTTAGCCTTCTAATACGCGCGCACCGCATCGGCCTCTAAAGTGGTTGCAAGGGTGAGGGGGGAAAGGGGAAGAGTATATTATTTGTTATAATTAAAACACCACATGTAAGAGACTGACATTTTTAATACAAGCTGTTTTCTTCCTGGTTGAGAATGTGACGGAAATTACGGTGGAGACACTATTCTTGACATTACGGTAAAAATCGATCGCTCATTTTCAGAGACGGGCTTTGGTTGAGTTTGGAATGTAATAATAGCTGATAAGCCATTGGTGTTCATAAAATCAAAATCATTACAATATGTTCAAAGCTCAGTCACACTGCACAATGCTACATAAAATCCTGCAACGAAAAAAAAAAAAAAACACGTTATGAAATACACACTCTTCTGGCAGTTGAATCTGCATTTGTTACTCTTGTACCATAAACTGTCTAACATGATCTGATGTCATATATCTTCAAATTAACCTAAACAGCCCCACCCCTATCACAGCAAGAATATCCAGACTACAGCATCAGATTTGCCTGCTGATCCTGTCTTTGTCTGATTGATATGGAATTCAAGCAGCCAGTGGTCACCATGTTTGACCCTGTGTTGCAACAAGTCAGGGGGGCTGTCCTTCACCAACTCTTGAAGCCTAGATCAACGTCATCAGTGATCATGAGCTATACTCTACCGACATGTGTTGCATGTTGACGTCCAGTCTCTGACAGTGTCTGACCTCCGTGGGAAACTTATTTTTTTTCCCTTATTTTGCTGGATCTTCACAAAGCAATGATATTTTGTCATTGTATGACCACTGAGGAGAGGCTGATGACAGATTTTTAGGAATTCATCATTGCTTTTAATGATGACCACTATTCAGTTTAGGTTTTAGACTTTCTCTATGTGAAGTCTTAAGTCTAGTTTGGAAAATCCAATGTGCTCTTGCATCTATTTGTGGGCCAGCTAAAAATAGGGGCTCCACTGGCAACACATGCGTGTCTCTGATAGGCAGTTACAGAGATTTTCTCCACAGTCTCCGGCTCCAAAGAAACCCCAATAACACCTGAATGGTAAGTTTGAACTTTTACCATGTTTTACATAGCCTGGGAGACACATGAATTGCATGCAAAACTCTTAGAATGACATTTTTTCATTGTGTTTGATCCCAAACAACCCAACAACCTGATGGCTGAAACTATTTATAACTTGTTCCAATTGAAGTACTTTGCTTGGTCAGAAAGGACATGGTCAGTTTGGTTTGTGGTCAGTGTGTATTGCAATAGCAACGCAATTTATACTGTTTGTAAGTGTCATCCAGTTTAAGTTTAATCACATCAGTCTCATTTTTCCTCCTCCAGGGGTTTTTTACATGACTAACAAAATCCACCTTTGATCTGGGCTTTGACAAGCCGTGGACGTGAATGAGGAGTGGTCTTCTTCTTGTGGATCTTACATTTGTGAATTACTTCAGTGGACAATGACTTCCAGAAGGCCAATGACTCGATCTTATTCTGGCAATGGGAGGACAAGCAGCTTCAGCGAAGAGGAGGGCAGCTCTTCTAATGGCCGCTCAGAGAGCCGCAATACATACCTCTCAAACGTTAGGCCTGAAAACAGGTAGACAGACTTGTCTTGATGTGAATTTTTGTTTGTTTCTTTTAAACACATATATGTGCATCAAGGTAAGAGTTAAAATGATGAAAAAATGCTGAAACTGAAAAAACTGAATCAGTGACAAAGACAATGTCAGATAAATAACATGACAATAACTAGATTAAAATGGATTCTTTTATTGAAGAGGGGAGCAGATATCAAACTAGTCTCCATAAAACCATATCTCATATATCGATCATTAATGTCCCTTCATTTGCCTCCTCTCTGAATAGCTATTCAAGGTATTCACACTACAGGCCAACAAGGTAATCCACATTTTTGAAACATCCCTCCCAACTAATATCTTAACCGCAAAAACTGGTTTACCCCCAAGAATGAAACATACACACATTTTAAATGTAATGTGATTGTCCAGTTCGTTGAGTTTTTAGTGCGCAGTTTCTTTGTTTTATTTTTTCCACTGACATCTCACATGCCTCGTCGCCCTTTTCAGACTCTTTCACTACCAGAGATTTCCATTAACAGTCTTTAGCAAATAGTTGGAATGTTACTGCACAGTTGTGCGGACGTTAAATACGTGAAATAAAAACTGTATATTGTTTAAAAAATGACGTATCGATGTCACCCTCAGGAGCACTTTATGCAGCGTTATGGCTCAACTGACTGAAGACATTCAGCCGTCCTTTGAGACCACTTTGAAATCTAAAGCAGTGTCTGAGAACTGTAATGTGAAGTTCACCTGTGTGGTGTCAGGTAAACCTCCTGTAAATGTTGCTGACTAGCGTGTCACTGCTTGTTGACTTGTCTGTTGAAGTAACTGCCACGTTTCTTATTGTTTGTCACTTGAAGATAGGATGTGACTAATCCGAACTAATGAAAGATTCCACTAAACCGAAAGCCAAAATGTCTTCATTTGTTGGCTTCATTTGTCAATCAAGTCTAACCACAAATGTTAAGATGGATTTCCAACTCTCCATGGAGATGGGTTTTTATTACTGCATGCTGATTCACTCATCCAACAGCAACAGCTGTTCCTCCTCTTTAATCATTACTAACAAACTAAAAAATCTCTGCTGGATCATGATTGCTGAATGTTTTGTTCACCTAGTCATCCATATAATTATTAGATTATTATTCTCAGCACAACATGCCTCTTCAGGTTGCAGCTCTAGGCCTGTTAAGACTGCAGACGATTGGATGTTAAAACAAGTAAATCCATACACACAGGTTACCCTGCCCCGGAACTGAAATGGTATAAAGATGACACAGAAATGGACCGCTACTGTGGACTCCCAAAATATGAAATTCGCCGAAATGGAAAAACTCACACCCTCCACATTTACAAGTACGTAATAAAACAAGTAAATGTTCATGTAAATGCATCTTCCTTTTGAACTACCTGTGTGGAATTAATGGCTGTTTCTTCTTACAGCTGCACATTGGATGATGCAGCCATTTATCAGGTCTCAGCCAGCAACAGCAAAGGTATTGTCTCCTGCTCTGGGGTTTTGGAGGTCGGCACCATGAGTGAGTACCAGATCCACCAGAGGTTCTTTGCCAAGCTGAAGCAGAAAGCAGAGAAGAAGAGGAAAGATACAGAGGAGCACAGCAAGAAGCAGGCGAAAGAAGACATTCATAAAGAGAAACCACAGGTTAGTCCTGAACGCCCCCAGAGGAAACGACCCATTTTGGAACCAAAGCAGATTCAAGCAGTCAAGGAGCCTGATGTCGTGGAGCAGCTTGGGTCAGAACCCAATGGAGTCACTGCTGAAGTGAAGGAAACACACCCTGCGGCATCCTCAGGCTTGAACCCAGAGAAGGAGCTACAACCATCTGTGGATGTTTTAGCTACAAAGAAAATGAAGATCACCAATAATATTGATGGAGTTAACAGCAGCAGCAGTCGGAACCACGTGATGGGGAACGGAGGGGAAAACTGCTATGATGGAGGAATTAGTCTAGCACACTTTCTTGCAGAGACTCTTCATTCCCAGGCTGCTGAGGAGATGCAGAACTCCAAAGAGGTGGACAAAACGATTGTAAATGTCACTGAAGAGAGCGAAAGAGAAAAAGAACGGCAGCAGAATGAGAGGGAAGAAGAAAAAGCACCTGAGGAAGAGCATGAGCGAGAAAAAGAATTAACAGTGGAAAGGGAGAAAGAAATAGAAAGGTTATTGGAGATGGTGCAGACAGCAGACAACCAAAGGCATGGCTCGGAGGTAAAACACCACAGAAAGGGTCACAAGGATCATGACCATCATAACATACAGGCCTCCATCTCCTCTATGCTCCACACAGTCAAAGACTTCTTCTTTGGTAAAGGGAAGAGGGACCCTCGTGAGCCCATTGAGAAAAAGGAAAAAGAGTTTGACCACTCGCTTTCACAAACACCACCCCCATCTTACTGGCTTCAACCAGAGCATCGTGGAGAGGTGGACAAACCTCAACCTGAAGTTGTACCTATGGAAACTGAGCTTCAGATGCCTGTAGCTATCGAACACCAGTCAGTGCCACTCGAGGTCGAAACAACACATGAAGATAGTGTTCCACACACAGACCCGCCTCCAGCTCATGAATCGCACCTGGAGAGCAAAGAAGAACCGGTGGTGCACAGTGTCAAAGAGGTTGAAACTCTTGTGCAGGCCATGGAGGCGGAGGCACAAAGCAGTGGTCCAGGTGAAGAAATGGCCTCATCTGCGCTTCTTACTGAGGTACGTACAATGGCCCTGAAGGGCAACCGGGTGCCACTTGAGAAAGATATATATGTTTAGGATGAATTTTTGTGACAAGATAGTATACGACATGAGCAAGCAAATTGTTAACTGTGTCATAGTTGACATAGTTTACACCGATTGACAGACACCTGTGGTCAGTATGCTGAGGTCAGATGATACCGGTGTTTCCCAGCATACTGTATGGAATTGGTGATATTAGTCAAACTTGCCATTGGAGAGTGGTTTGTCATTGATTATGCAAGAGTGACAAGGCAAATGAGATAACGAGGGAGAAATGAGGAACCACAGGAAACTGGGCAACCTGCGGCAAATATATGTGGGGGTGGGGGATGTTGTCTGCCTGCAGGGCCCAGCGAGATGTTGATCGTGATGACTAAGGCAATGTCTCACATGATGATGAAACGTGAGCGTCAAAGGCAGCTTGCCACAAACAGACCTCGTATGACGAAGGGCTGGGTTGTTCTGTTGGAGAGGTAGCAGAGAGGGACTTTTGTGGCATGTCTCAGCATGAAAGGACAACAGACGCACTCCTTTCTGATGCCCCCCCACACACACAAGTACACACACAAACCACCCACACTCCCCCATCTTAAAATAAATGAAGAGGGAAGCAGTACTTCTCTCATCTTCCATCATGAGCGTACAGAACACGAGAGTGTGTGGGATAATGACTGTGAGTTGGTGCTCGTACAGCAGAAAAGCATTTTTGCTGTATATGTGTAGCTTATTCTTTCCACTGACACATGCCTGTTAATTTGGATGTTTTCTCAAACACAGAACTTCTGTTCCAGTCCCTCATCCTTGAGATCACTGAATTCAAATATGCAATGGAGCGGAAATAATTTGTGTATATTGATAGGAAACCATAGCAATCTGATTTTAGTGTTTATTTAAATATGACGACAGTGTTTTTGTCAGTCTTGTATTAAAACGTAGTAGCTAGCTATTGGGTTCGCTGATGAAACATGTTGAAGAAATGCAGTAATAGAGCAGTGGATTTCACGTTAGGCAGCAGTGAGTTTGTGAATGTCTGTCAAGCGGGAAAGGGAAGTCACCAGGTTTGTATTAAATCCACCTTCAGAGTGATAGTCTGATTTTAACACAGAATTACTGTTGTGCTTTAACTTTTTAGCTTTGTCAGTGGGTGATTGAGTGAAGTCAATAATTTACCTGAAGGATGTTTTCTCACGAGTTGCGCGACTAGACCACAGTGTGTGTTTACAGACCAAGGCGTAGTGATGACCAGGGTGTCATATTTAGACTGAACACGACACCAGTTTCCCTCCATCGAAAGCAGTGACTTCTTTTTTTCTTTGTAGTCACTATTGGCTACATATGTTGTCACAAGGTTACACGTGGCTTCTTCACTCCCTGCACGTATTCTATGGCTGTGAGCACCACAAACAATGAGGGGAAAACCCTAACACATGACATCATATGTAGGGTCGAAAACTTTGTTTCCGCTCGTGTTTCAATTCAAATATTTCTCCTGTGAAGGTTATTCCTCATTAATGATTGAATCTTTAATTTTCAATGCCTCTTTGTTTCCACCATCTATTCACAGCCTTGGTTGCATTCTCTGCATGCAGTGCAAACAACGTACCCATTTCACACATGTGGGAATTCCCCTGGCTTTCAGAATAAAAGCAAAGGTGGAGGTTATTATTTAAACTTTGTCCCAAGGATAATAACTGACTGAAGCCTGATACATAGAGGATTCTTCATGGTGAGAATGTAGGCGATTTGAAAAAAAATTACTAGACCTGACCTCCTCGTAAACACAACACCCACACACGTCACATGAGGAAAGATCTGAAAATAAACAGACAGGTCATAAATCACAAGAATATACCTTTTTTAAGGGACTCATGTTTTACCTCTCAGCTAATGATCAATCACCGTGCTGTTCATGGACTGATCTCAATGCTCTTCTTGTTCTGGGATGTATCGTTGCATTGCAGTCTGAAATCTGTCACTGTTTATCTGTTGATTTAAGGGCATGTGTCTCAGTCTAAAAGTGTCACACTGTCAAAGGTCAATGCCGCATGTTTGCTGTGAAAAAACACAGAACTGGTTGTTTGAGTGTGAAGTTTCTGCATTTAGTTTCATACTGTGTTTCATTTAATATGGAAATGATTAGGCTCTTAAATCCTGTTTTTGTGTTCAGCAGGCGGAGGAAAACGATTCTCTGATGGTGCTTCTCCCACATCCACAAGGGCCAGACTGCCTGGTGGTATCACCGCACCCTGTGGAGGTAGTGAAGTCAACACTGAGCGAAGACGTGTCTGTCTCTCCAAAGAGTCAAGCTGCCTCTGAAGAGGAAGGCCTTCCTCCCACATCCAACCTCAGGTGTTTGGTAGATAACGGGTCTCCCTCTTGCAGCGTTATCTCACCAACTGACAGCCATGGTGTTTGCAACGCGTCCACTGAAACTTCGCAGGGAGGGAAGAGTGCTGATAAAATGAGCAGGGCAGGTGATATGGAGGTGGACAGTTCCTACAACCAGTTATGTCTGGAAAAGAAAAGTGAAGTGAAATCTACTGAAGAGGCATGTCCGGATATAACCAGATCAGAGAAAAACGACTTAACACCATGTTCACTGGAAGAGAGAATGGAGACGCGAGAATCAATCACAGCAGATCAGATGTTTTCACCTCAGTCCACTATACAGACGCACAGTTCACAAGGTGCAAAGGAAAAGGTTGAATGTTTTTCACGAAAGGTAAATGTAGAATTTCCACCTACTCCAGCCCCAGAGATGACTGACCTAAAAATACAGCAAGAATGTGCTCCTTCTATAGCAGATGACAGCAAAGAGGAGGAACAGAGAGCAACGCAGAGTTCAAACTCACAAATCAGACCCAGTGAGGAGGGAGAGGCTATAATTTGTGCTTTTGTGAAAGAAGATAATGCATGCAACTATCTCCAAAATCAAGAGGTTTCAGAAAACGTAAACACTGAAGTAGAGAAGAAAGGTGAGAATTGTAATGTGACTGCAGAAGCACTGGTTGAGTCAAAGTCACTTTCAGTTACTAAGAACAAAGAAGAAAGTGCTTCTGTGCTGGAGCCTGTTGATGTCGTGCGTGAAGAGAAACCGCTGCCTTGGCCCACAGAGGAAGTCCCACAAGTGGAAATATCGTTGTGTAGTGTGGGCGCCACAGATTTAACTCCAGCAGATTCAAACACGAATGAACATTTTACAATGCCAAATACTGAAATAATTAAACCTGAGCTTAAAGAATTCACTCTGCCATTAACTATTTTGGCCCTGAACAAGGCAGAAACAGAGCCAACTTTGCAGCAAAAACATGACGCAACAGCAATAATCAACAGTGTTGCTGAGTCTTCAGATTTTATTCCCACACAGAAAGGTATGAAGAATGACTCTGATCTTCCACCCACAGAGAAAGTCAAGGAAATTGCCCAATTAAATGATGAGACAGGAATGTTTGTGTCAGACGTGAAAAGCGGTGAGCAGCTCCCTCAGGTGGTCAACACCTTAATTCCTATTATAAATATTTCATGTACTGATGACAAGGAGGAAGATGTAAACACCTGTGATTCAGACGCACCACAGCTTTTTGAAACTCCAGCAGTGCCTGTGTTTGTGGTGCCACCAATCTCTGTGACTTGTCATGAGAGTGATGTTGACGTCAGAAATCCTGTTGAGTGCCAACAAACTGAAACAGAATCTTCAGCTGAGAGGCCGAGAGGAACAGAGCACGGTGTTGCCAAAGATATGACCACAAAGCCTGAACAAACAGAGAAAGACGATGAAAAGCTAGAAGGAAGAAAAAGAGCAATATCTAGCTCGAAGGCACATGAAGCCCTAACGCAGATGATTGAAGTGAAATCAATCAGGAAAACACCAGATGACAATACAGCTGAAGTTCCGAAAACAAACCCTCCAAAAGAACCCAAGATTGAGAATTCTGTGACTGTGGAGGACCTCCTGAGAAACAGATCCTCTGTGGAGAGACTAAGCACCAAACCACCAACAAGTCCAGCCAGTCTCCGTAAATTTGTATCAAAGGTTGCTCCAGATTCAGAAATTGAGGTCATGACCTCTGTCCCTGTCATCACCGTGGATGACCACCAGTCTGACAGAGTCGACGAAGATCTCAGCGGCGGCTCGACACCGACATCTTCCCTGTCTTGTGAGAGCAGCCCCCGGCTGAAACGCAGAGACAGTCTGTCCCTCATACGCTCTGCAACACCTGAGGAGCTGGCCTCTGGAGCTCGCAGGAAGATTTTCCTGACCAAAAGTAAAGAAGATGGGGATGGAGTAGGTACACTGGACACTCAGAGCAAGAGGGAGTCACCCTACATGTCGCCCAGTCAGACCCGCAGAGCGGCGTTACTACAGCCTCCCATGGGACAAAACACCCCACCAATGGAGAGGCGCTCTCCACTGGTGAGCCGCAGAAAGGCCACGCTGGACGTGCCGAAGGTTGTGGAGCAAGCTCAGACCGAGGAGAAGCCTGCGGAAAAGAAGTTTGACCCACTGAAAGGTAAAGACCATCTTTCAATCCAACATCCTAAAAATAATTTCATCATTTTGGTATTTCTTTGATCATCTTAAATAATATGGAAATCAGTGTTGACAACTGACGGCGTTGGCTGATGTCAGTACAACAAAGGTCGTTTCCTGTACCTGTTGGAATGAATGTGTGTGTGTGATGAAGAGCTGATGAAATATTTAAAATAAAAAAATATTAGATTCATTAAAATAGATTTATTATAATTAACATTTCTTAGATTTTCTTGTTGTCAAGGTACACACAACAAATGAGCATCAGCTATAAAACTAAAAATCTGTTCTAACAAAATAACATCATATATTTTAGAATTAATATTTCCTATTGTGGAAGTCAGGAGTATATAGGTCCCTGGTTTGACCTGCACACTTCCACCCAACAGAACAACACATGTGTCTCATAAGTTCATTCCCACAATCCTCCCTGACATCAGACTGTGAAGTCTGATGTGAGAATATTTCCCTCCTGATGTTTTGTTATTATTACAATTATTACATTTATTCAGACTATATTGTATCCAAACCAGTTGTGTGTGAGTCACGCAGATTGTGAAATCAAATACTTGTAGTGTAGACACAGAAGTAGCTGTGGCATTAGGAAGTCTGTGCGGTAATGATATATACTTCAGACATATACGGTATCATGTGCCGACAGCTCCGCAGGTCATCCGTAAGATCCGGGGAGAGCCTTTCCCAGACGCGTCTGGACACCTGAAGCTGTGGTGCCAGTTTTTCAATGTGCTCAGTGACTCCACAATTAAGTGGTTCAGAGATGAGGAAGAAATTCTGGAGGTGAAAAGAAGGTAAACCCCCGTTTCCTCCGACCACCAGCACTTTCATTTCATTCTAAACTATTCTCAACAAAATGCTGCTTTAATGATTAACAGCTTTTATCTGGGTGTAAGAAAACATGCCACGGCCTTCCGTCGTTCTCATGTTCTCACCAAAGAGACGTCCAGCTCATGTGACCATGGGCCCCACAGCTGTTACACAGAACCTGGCCAGACACAGAAGATGTAACCGGACACAATATTTTGCCATCTCTAGGGGGCATTAAAAGTCTATATATGTGCTTTTAGCTGCTGCATCAGCAGCACGCCGCTTCCTGCTTTGTTGCAGTGACACCTTGTGGATGATCTTAAAATTAAAGGTCAGTCAACAGATGTGTCCCTCATCATGTGTTTTTTTCCATTTCAAGTGGCGGAGATGAGAGCCAGGTAGCACTGGCTATCGTCCTGGCATCGAGTCAAGACTGTGGTGTGTACGGTTGTACAATCCAGAATGAATATGGGACGGACACTACCGACTTCCTCCTGAGCGTAGACAGTAAGAGACAACACTGCAGAGGAAATTCAGCTGAAATATGAATTAATTTTACCAGTAGAGTTTTTTTTCTTTGTTTTTCTGCAGTTCTGTCTGAAATACTCCTCAAAGATGATTTGGAAGGTAATTATTTGTAGAACACATGCACCACAGTCGATGTTATTGATCCCATGTTGTTGTGTAAACCACCTGTTTCTGTCTCCTTCAGTTGGAGAGGAGATAGAGATGACTCCACTCCTGTTCAACAAAGGTCTGGCCAATTCTGGCAGCTGGGGTGACAAATACTTTGGTCGGATCATGACAGAGACGGTACACATTGGTGAGGGCTGTGTCCATAAAGCCAGCAGAGTGAAGGTTATTTACGGCCTGAGTCCAGTGTTTGAGTCCGGAAGCACCTGCATCGTCAAGGTGCAAAACCCCATCGCATATGGAACCAAACAGGAGAGCAACCTGGCTGAGAGAAATGTAACAATTACCCAACAAGTGAGTGTCTGTGAAAGTTGGTCAAAGTAACCCGTTGGGTCAATTTGTTGGCAACCAGACTTGTAATTGGGGAGTTCTGCTACTTATACTAATAAGTTGGGTTGTTTACTCACACAAAGGGGTGTGAGTTTTTGGATGCGTTGAGAGTTGTTGGGTCACTGGGTTATTAGAATTGCACGTTTGAATGAGTATTAATAAATCATGTCTTATGCCCCCTCGTCTGTTGTGAGAACGTTTTTCTGATTTAACAAAACTAGCCCCTTTAAATCCTCTCTCAAACCATCAGTCTTCCCTGGCCAAGATGTGAACATTTTCATCCTCCAAAGGACTGACCATTGTCCTTCAGGTGTAGGTGGGCTGCAGAGTCCTGTCCTGAGGAAACACCTCCCGTGTGTTGAGCCATGCGCCTGTGTAGCGGTCGTGTAGTTTGGACAATGTTGGTTGTGCAATGTTGTGGACAGTGCCTGTCTTGGGTGTTTTGTCCTTAGGGTGGACAAGTTTCTGCCTCAGAGCGTTGCTGGGACTGAAGTATACAGGGATGTGGTGTGAAAATCCTCCTTAGTTTTCCTGAAACACCAGAGACAACGGTTTCCAACTTAGTATTAGCGGCAGAACTGTCAGTCAACACAGCTGAAGAGGCTTCTTGGATGACCGGTGAAAGGTCTTCAAGAAAACTGCAAGTCCAGTTGCCTACAGAGTAACCCAGCAACAACGTTGTTGTTGTTTGTTTCACTTCGACGAATGAAGAATATATTCATCTGTTTGATTCAAATCTCTCTCTCTGCTAGGAGTGTAAAATCCAAAACATGATTCGAGAATACTGTAAAATTTTTGCAGCTGAAGCAAGAGTTATTGACAACTTTGGTGCTTCAATAGAGTAAGTAACTCATTTATAGCCCCTCTTTTTTTTTTTAAAAAATGCCTTTTTTTTGATTATCTTTTGTGTCTGTGGTACCCACAGAGTCATTCCTCAATATCTGATGTATCGGCCTGCAAACTCTGTGCCATTTGCGACAGTGGAGGCAGATTTGAGCGGCGTATTCCTCAAGTACTGTATGACCGATCCTAAAGGCAGATTGATCACACGGTCTGTGTCCGAGGTCGAGCAAAAATGCTGCACCTTCCAACACTGGATCTATCAGTGGACACATGGCAATTTGCTGGTCACTCGGCTGGAGGGTAAGACACACATACACACACAGGATGATTCCAAAAGTGATCCTATCACGTATCTTTGATAGTAAACATCCTCTGTGTTTATTTGCTGCAGGTGTTGGGATGAAGATCACCAATATCAAAGTTGTGACCAAGTCAAAAGGGTTTGTATCATAATAGTGTGAAAAGATTCTTCTCCATCAGAATAGCTACATTGACCTGGTCATCCTCCATCTGTTCCAGATACCAAGGTCTAACAGATTCTGGCTCTCCTGAAGTACTTGAGCAGTTTGTGACGCACCATCAGTGCAACTACTACTGCGGCCTTATCGGCCTGTGCCCACTGAAGACTGCAGATAGTCTGCAGCAGCCCACCAAGGTGAAGGGCTCCAGAAGCCCCCTGCTGAATCGCAAGCTGGGTCAAGGATCCTGTAGCCCACAGCTGCAGCGTAAGGGCCAAAGCCCGCAGATGTCCCGAAAGGCGAATTGTAGTCCAAAGGTCGTTAGGAAAGTCCAGGAGAGTGGCGACAACAAATCGGGCAGCAAAGAGAAGCCCACTGAGCCACTTGATGTTCTTGAAACAAGGTAGGAAGATTTAATGGTTTCAAGTTATTTGTTTCCCTCCAGAAGAAAAAGACTTAAGGACAATGAAACAAAGAATTGTAAGCCTGTGACTAGCTATGGCAACCATCTACCAGCAAGTCAGTCATGTCCTCTGAAGAGCTGCCAACGGATGTGGGGTGATGGGCAGAGTGTGCCTGACTGCAGTCAGTGTTCCAACAACACTTTCAAATCATTTGCCTCAGTGTCTTATCAGCCTCGACCTAAAAAGAAGTCTCTTCTTTTTTCTAAAGAGAATTTAAGCCGTTTGGTCTCACTCGTTATGGATATGATCAGGGAGTGGCTGATGTCTGCGTGTTCATCTGTGATGTACAATATGTGCAGGGTGTCATGTTCATGCTGGAGTTGATATTATTTTTTAAAAATCTGATATTTATAAAGATATCTACCATTTGCAGCATTTCTATGCAGCTCAGAATTACAGGTGCTTCTTGATAGTTCTCAAGAATATCATGGAAAAGTTGACTTTTTCCAGTAATGTAATTCAAACAGAAAAACTTTTATATAATTTAGATTAATTTAAACTGAAATGTTCAATCCTCCAGCTAATCGAAATAAAAAAATCCAGTGTCTCAGATTTGAGATTTATGGTATTTAAACTGTGTAATGGATGGTTTACTCAAACCTTATACAAAATGTTGAAACATTTTGAGATACAGAGCTGTGGGCTTAAATTATAGACGTTGAACAATCTTGACTAAAAACTACTGACAATTTCCATGATAGTCTAATTTTTGGAGCTGCACCTGTACACAGCACACTCCATCATGAAGTCAAATCCTGTAGCATTTCTTGGGTCAGTTGGTTTTGAGAGCATGTGTTTTGGCATCTGTTATTTGCATCTGTTAAAGGGTTTGCATACCTGCATTAATGGTTACCAGTCTTACCATTGACAACGCAAAAGCAGCAACAGGCTTACAGATAAACGTGTTTTTTTATTATTGTATGTTTCCTGCAAGAACAATAGCAGTTACACCATGCAACAATATACACCGTGGACTTGACCCATGGACAGTGGTGTAAAAGGTCCACAGAGCAAAGTACCCACAGAAGCTGTTTGTTCCAACACGTGGTAACTAGCAATAGTAACTTTTTTACAAGCTGTAAAGACTGCATGAGCATTTGTAGTAGAATAAAGGATTAAATCAGACACTGTGTAGGCATGGATGGGAAATTCCAGGAGTCATTTCCATTCTGTGTAAACGAGCGGAATTCCTGTAACGTATTCTCAGTTAATGATCAGTGAGAGTCAAATCACCAGCTGCTGTATGTATGACCTCACTGTACAACAGAGAAAATGTTTGAAAACAGCAAAATGCTTTCTCACGAGAAGGTGGACAAAGTCGACTCGTGTCCTGTCACCAAACCCACATGTTATGTATGTGTTAAGTTAATGTGTGTGAACGCAGCTGAGTGAGTGATAAAGAAGGATATATGTGCGTGTGTAATGTGTGCCACCTTTGGGAAGTTCTGTCAGCTCATATTTTTTTTAATAAAAGTGTAAAACATTTGTGGACAAGAGTGATTCCAGTGTGTTTTAAAAATGTCTTTTTTTAAATGATCAATGACATTTACATTCATCAGACTACAAATACACAAGTGTGCAGAACATGAAATCAGGTCATGTAAATCACTCCTGAAAAAGAAAAAGCAGCTTAACGTTTGGACTGAACATCCCACTCTGTGTGTCTCGACAGACTCCTTTCTTCTTTGGAAAGTTGTTAAACTTGGCTCTATGCCTTTGGTTTACATTTCCACCTACGCTAAAATAAAAAAGTGCAGTTGTTATGTTAAACTAAGAGACAATCAGATGAAATCCAGTGCTGACCTGTAAAAAACACAAGCTCCTCCGCATTTCTAGAACATCTCCCTAAAACCAAGTGGCAGGATCTATAATGAGATATTCTGGTGAGAAGTTAGACAAATGTTTTACAGTTTTTACAATGTAATCTTTACATTTTTACATCAGCTGTGACACATAAATCAACATGGTAATACGTGTTAGTCAACTGTGAACAGCATATTAGGAATGGTCTCCTCTAATAACACACTGGAGCATCATGAAGACCGCAACATTTCGAGAGAAACAAAGTGGTGTTTGCGACTGTGCTCCATGATCCCTCAAATGAGATGGTCCCATTGTTGACAGTGCTGCAAGACATTTCATTCAAGTTATTAGATTAAATCATTTTTAAAAAATGTACATCATGTCAGAAATAAAGGTAATTTTCCGTCAGTATATACAGAGGAATATTTACATTCAAGCACAATAAACAGCCCGAGAGGGTAAGAAACGCACCATGAATGCAGTTGTCTCCCTCTGTTTAAACTAACGCAGGTGATACAGAAATAACAACAGTATGTTTAACCCAATAAAATAGATTATAATAAAGATATAACTTTGTATGTGTGTGTGTGGCAAAGCACGCAGTGTTTAACTAAAAGCGCACACATTTATATTTACTCACCAATTTTTATTTTAACCCTTTAACACTGATTGAGTATCCCTGGCGCTACTTTCACGATAGCATTTGGACTATGTATAACTATCTGTACTGTCTGAAATGGAAAACATCCAACGGTTACTGAAAGCTGCTCGGTTCTCCTATGGGGTGTGAATAAGGAGCTTGAAGAAGGAGAAAACCTTAATCAGTTCCTGAAAGCTGAGAGCAGCCATGTTGACAGCAACTTGGAGTGAAGTGCAACTTCTCAACTGTCAGGAACTGATTGACATTTTCTCCTTCTTCATACCAGGTAGGGGAACTGAGTGCAACTTCTTAGCTTTCAGTAACCGTTTGACATTTTCAGAAAGGGCAAATAGACGTTTGTAGTTCTGTCAATGTTAAAGGGTCACTTTAATTTATTTTTTAAGGTTTACATCATAATTTGAACACTGCCTGTACATAAGACTATTGCTCTATTGGTGATGTGTATTGATGATGAATATAAAGTGTCTTTACTTTTGGAAGAGGTCCTCACAGCACGTTTGTATGTCAGCATTTGTAACATTAAAGCTCGCTCCCTGGAACACTTCCACACATTCGAATGGAACATACAGGATCCCTGGGGAACAAACAGAGTGTGACTGGGAGAGGTTCTGAGCACACACACAAACCAGTAATCGGTAATCTGAGATCACAAGTTCCTACCTGCGATGCAGGAATTGACCAGAGAAACACAAGTCCCTGTGATCATCGCTCTCAACACCAGGGCTGAGATATCACCTCTCTTAGATGGGCATATAGAGGCTTTGATAAGAGAAAACGCTCTGCGTCAAAAGTCATCAGTGGGATGAAGCGCGAGGCGTGGCAGGTTAAAATACTCACACAGGCCTCCGATCATGATACCGATGGAGCTGAAGTTAGCGAATCCACAAAGTGCATACGTGCTGATTATCTCTGAGCGGACCTGCAGCAGAAAGACATGTCATGACAGATGTCAGCTTCCTTTTTCAATCACAAACACAATGGCAATAACACATGGGGACTCACAGAAATCCACTGTCTTTCCCCTCCAATCATTTCATCCAGTCCATTGATCCTGTTCTCCTTCAGTGCGGACAGTTTCTCATATGCCACAAACTCACTGAGGAACAGCTTTATGCCAATGAGTTCGGCAACAACGAAACTCTCCTCATATGGTATTCCCATCATGAAAGCCACAGGCATGAACAGGTAAGAGCAGATTAACTGAGATAAGATAAGATAAGATAAGATCAGCCTTTTTTGTCGCACAGTGGGGAAATTTATGGCGTTACAGCAGTAAAGTCAGAAAGCACACTATTAGAGATATTTGCAATATAACATGCAGTATTTACCAATCTTAACAAACTATATCAATTCAACATGCAAGACAAAATACAGTATACACAGGTAATAAAAGTGCATCTCAAAAAATGAAAAATTCATGGAAACATTTATTTTAATTTGATTCATCATTCATCATCTTCCGCTTGCTCCGGTTCCAGCTCGCGGTTGTGCTGGAGCCGATTCCAGCTGTCAGTGGGGAGATGGCAGCGTACAACATGAAGTACAGACAACCATTGACACACATATTCACATCTATGGGCAATTTACAGAGACCAATTGACCTCAGCATACTTTTGGAGGTGGGAGGAAGATGGAGAACCCAGTGAGGCCCCACAGAGGGCCTGACAGAAAACATGCAAACATAACATAGAAAGAATGGAAAGGAATGAAACCTGAGACCTTGCTGTGAGGCAACTGTGCTAACCACAACACCCCCATGTTGCCCTTCATTCAAACAGTGAAACTTTAATATATTTTATATATTCTTAGATTTTAGATATATTTTAGATTCATAACATAAACTGAAACAAAAATACAGTATCTCAGGTTTTGGATTTATGATATTCCAACTGTATAATTAGTGGTTAATTCAAAAATGACATAAGATATTATAATGAGTTTTTAGAGCTACAGGCTTCAGTTATTAAAAATATGTCAACAAAAGCATCCGTGTAATGTTTTAATGAAAGGAGAAAATACACAGCTAAGTTTTCCATGATATTCCATGATATATTTTTGGAGATGCACCTGTATACACTAACTATATTTACATGGGAAGGATAGAAAGAAAAGGAGATTAATCTGGTGAAAGTATTGCACACATTTACATAAGAAATTTAAATTGACCGTGTAATAGCACATAAATTGAAATGAGTTCCCATTTAGCAATTAGAGTCGGTAGATACTGTTGTTACATTTCTGCACAAGTAAGATGTAAAAACGCTCCCAAATCACTGTTGTTACCTGAAATGTGATGGAGGGAAATCCCACCATACCTCCCAGCCAGCTCAAAGCCTTATTTACGAAGCCAAGAATGGCGAGAAACGATATCAGGTTCACTGCAATGTTAGCAACAAGCCCGATGGATGCTGATGCTCCACTGCTCACTGCCTCCAGAATGTTCTGTTCATCACTGTTCATATCAAAGAAAAAGAGAAAAAATCACAAGAAAACCATGAAAGAAATGAGAAGAAATACAGCAGACAGACATACACACCCACAAGCCACTTTGATATTCTTCTGTGACTTGAAAGGACTTTCCTCCGTCTCTGGACAGGACAGTTTGGAGATAGCCAGCGCACATGGAGCAGCCATCACAGAGGCTGATATCAGGGAAGATGCATCAATCTGCAAAAATACAAACATTTCCCCATGATGAGCTCAGTTCAAGTGGATTGTATTCTATTTTACCCTGAGTAGGCTGCTGTTTCCATATTGGCTGGTGTGGGAAGTTATGTTGAAAATGTACTTCAGGTGGTGCTTTGTCCTGATTCTTTTCTGCCTTTGTTCTCTCATACAGGGTTCATTCCAGATGAACCCCAGTTGTACATGCTCAATGTGATTGTGTGTGGATGTGGCCAAAACAGAGAATGTGGTTATCAGGGAACAAACTGCCAGGAAGAACATTTCATAGCATTTTCTCTAACTGGAAGTCATCCACATCAAGGACAGGACCTTTCTACTTGTGGGGTCCCGCCCACTGCAGCACATGTCACGTGCACTAAGCATTTCTAACCAATCACAAGATAGTTCATGACCACCACATGAGGGAAAGTGATGAGAACAAGCTGCAAGAACTCCCAAGCCAGGGCTGCAAGAAAAAAACGTCAGTTGTTTCTCACAGCCCTCAGAGAGAGAACCAAATTCTTCTGATCTTGCTCCAGAGTATGTACAGGCTTGGCCTGGGGTTCTTTCTGTGTGGCGTTTGCATACTCTCCCTGTGTCTGTGTGGGTTCTCTCTGGGTTCTCTGACTTCCTCCACCTCCAAAAGCATGCTGAGGTTAATTGGTCACTCTAAATTGCCCATAGGTGTGAATGTGTGCATGAATGGATGTCTGTCTTTCCATGTTGGCCTCCATGAATTAGCCACTCGTCCAGGTTGTACCCTGCCGTTGACCCATTTAGAGCTGGGATCAGATCCAGCACAACCTCTACCTGGAACCGGAGCAAGTGGGAGATGACCAACGACGCAATACGCAAAGCTGCTTTGATGAAGCTTGTTGCCCTTCTACTTGTTACATCTGTTATCAACTAGTGTGAGAACAAGCTTTATCTCACCCCGAACGAGATGAATGCTCCCATGACACTGCCAGCAATTGTAGCAAATCCTCCGACCATAACAGCATGGATCTCAGATTTGGTCATGTCCTTCAAATAAGGTCGAATCAAGAGCGGCGCCTCAGTCTGTTGCACACAAAGAAAGGAGTAGAATAACATTAACAATACAAAATATCATCACGAAATGATTAAACGTGTGGCATTTCAAAACACAGTGTAATGAAAATGTTGAGTTGTTAACAGCCCTCGTCCACACTACCTGCCCAATAAATATGTTTCCTGCCACACTCAAGGTCTCTGCGGGAGAGGTTCCCATCGTTATCTGCATCACCCATGAGATCTGTCAGTTGTAAAACACAAGGTTCCATTGCAGTGTGAGGTGTCTCTGCTCTACCAGCTCTCTGCAGACTGCAGTGACATCTGTCTGAACCTTTGCTCACCTTCAGAATGAGCCACTGCATTATCCCCAGGAAGTAAAGCACAGACATCACACTGCTGAAGAACACGACAATGGGCAAAGCCTGGAGGAAGAACCTACACGTTAAGCACCGCAAACATGAGAAGTTTTTCAACTCAGCCATATATTTTATTATATTATTATCGTATTTATGTCACCAACTCACTTGAAAGGCAAAAATGTCAGCAATCAGATCCCCAAAAACAAATGATGACCCTTCTTTGGTGTAGTTGAGGAAGATCTAAAGTTATGGGGGGGAAGAATTATTAAAAATAATTTATGTATTCTAACATATCATTGATAATTAAGAATGTATACTAAATTATGGTACTGAATAACATGGCTGAACAATGCATTTAAAAAGTAATTATCTAACTGTCTTATCTGCGGAAACATTCTGCTGATTCAACCTTACATGACTCAAGAATAGTAATAAAAGTAACAAACAGTAATAAACAACCCCTAAAGATACGTGCACAGAATCCACAAAGTTCAAACAGATAAGCAATGCAAACTCATCTCTTGTGCAAACCACAATCTCTGGCTGATGTACGATTCATATTTACCCTGCTTCCCTGCTACTGTCATTCTCAGCTAAAAAGTCTATTTTATTTGCTCTAATTCCATGTAGGGAGTGTGTGTGTTTAAAAAGTGCTTGTACGTTTTTATTTATGTCTCCCGTCCTTCCCCATGAGAAGAAAACTGAAAATACCTGCACTTGTTGTCCAAGCCATTTGAAAGCAACAAGCCCTGGTTGCGTTCTGATAACAAAAAGCCCAACACAGAACTGCATCCCAAGTCCCCAAAACACAGGCCTCCATGACACCTAGGAAGGTTTTATGGAAAGCATATCTGTCAGGGAGTCTCCATAAAACATATCCAAAGTCTCAGCAAGACACACATGAGATAACTTGTGAGATACAGCTGATGTCAAAACAGTTGTTCTCCAGGCTAAACTCGGAGGTTGTGTGAGTCACTCACCGCCGCCCTGTGTGTTGAGAAAAGGTATGACAGCATGACGAACATGCACACACCTCCAAATGAAATGAGCTGTTCAGGACGCTGGCTTGTGTCCAGCACGAGCCAAAGCACAAGCAGGAGCAGAGCAGCAGCAATGAAAACCCTGAAAACGATAAGGATATCAGCACTTGCAATAGATTCCATCATGTGTGGTCCACCATCTCTCTCTCTCTCTCTCTCACACACACACACACACACACAAACACACATAGAACAAAAAAAAACACACATAGAACATCTACTTACCATTTGATCCATTTCAAGTTTGCTTTAAAGCATCTTTCTGCTGGTTTGAAACACCGACTGATCCTGTCTCCCTGGTACTGTCTCACCAGCTCATATGTTGTTATGACAACAGCCGAGCAAGTGAGGACCACAAGACCAGTGGCCCTCTGGAAATCCAGAACACACGCTGCAATGAAGTACGCCACATATCCTGAAGGACAGGAAGGCGTCAGAGCTGTGATTCTCAAACTCATTCGTCCCTCCAGTGCACAGATGTTTCATACTACCTGCTCCAAGTATGCTCAACACAATGTATTTGAAGGTTTTGGAGTGAGCTGCCATGTAATCCTCTGTGGCTTTAATCGGCTTGGTAACTTGGCTGAAGTACAGAGCAAATCAGATTTGAGTTTCCATAGTTTCATAGTCTCGTGAACTGATTTCTGATCTTTATTTTTATAGTTCACATGGGCAAAATGTGTGAGACTTAACACCAACAAAACCAAATCTGTCTCCTGTAAATATAAATAAAAATAATAATCATACAATATAGCTACTATAATAACTCCTGCCTCGCAACATGAATCATGAAACATGAATCTTGACAGAAGGAAATGACAAGTAAAGTGACATACCTCAGATATGATTTCAGCCCCTTTTTCTGCTCCCATTTGATGCTGCTTGTGTCAGCAGTGACTTTGTCCTGAGAAAACGGTGTTTATCGGATGAATTAAAAAAAAGTCATGTTGCACAAACTCTTAAATTGAAAAGTACCTCAGGGTCAAAAGCCAGGTTGTCCACGCCATGACCGTTGGCCGGTGTTAAGTCTCTCAGTTGGATGCCACTGGTGTCCGCTGAAAAACATAAACATGGTTCACTTCTTGAAAGAGGCTTGAACAACCAGGAGTGCTGACTAATTAACAAGGAGGGCTTCTATTTCCTCTGTAAGATGAAACTTTGTTAAAGAATAAGTCCACAGAATCCGCACAGGTGACGAATAATGTACAAAAAGTTCACCACTTCAGAAGAAACAGCACAATAGAAGGCAAAGCAGAGCTAATCGCTTACTCATTGTGTATCCTCCTAAACCCGGCTGTCAAATGCTGCCTTGTAAAATACACTGAGGGGGAGAAATATACTCTGCCCTCTGAGAAATCTTATCATGAACTAACCGATACATTACACACTGATCCGCTCAGGAGGCAATGGACAAAGTGTAATAAAGAAAATGAGAACTTCATGAACACACAGTGTGACGTTGGCCAATGTTTAATTTGCTTAATTATTGGAGCAATACATGATAACACATGACTTCCTGCTAACAATTATAAATTCAGTGGACCTCGGTTTTTGCTTAAACAGCAGGAAATTTATGGCTTAATCATGAATAGGTTTATCTGCAGGGAGTGCACCTTCTCCAGTAGGTCATAAAATGTCCTAAAAGGCAGTCTCCCCGACGGATGTGAATCCATAAAACAGTTCAACTCATTTTCGTTTTAATATTAATATTATGTGTCATAACTAATGTAAACTATGTATTGTTCTCTATATTTTGTTTTGATTAAAGGGAAATGTGAATTTAAATACTAATGTACAGTCATAAGTTGGACAGAAGTCAACTATATCAAAGCGCCTTGTTTGTTTATGACTATATTTCTTATCTTTAATTTAATGTCAAGTGCTTGGACAACCAACTGTAAATATGACCATTTAAATGTGTCAGTCAAGCAGCTGAATAATAGAGTAGAGGATCTTTGTAAATATTATTATTATACTATCAGACTTGTACAACCACCAGTATTTTAGTAAGTGAAGTTATGGTCTTGACTGTGACATTACAAGTAATGAGGTTCAATAAAGATATGAGATTAAAATGTACATGTACATCCTAATATAATCCTAATGTTGTTCATATTATTATATACTGCATTCAATGGCTGGCACTGAGGACTCACGCAAAACATGTACCTGTTCAAAAGATATGATTTAGTCAAGGACAGTTTTTTTGTTGTTGTTTTGGTTTGTTTTTATTATTATTATGCAGCATTGACTGTCTTGGGTACATTACATTTGAAGCAGGTAAGCCCTCAGTTTTCGTCTTAAAGAATAAACAAAACTAACTCCGTAAAATGATTGTCTTAAAAGCTTAAAAATAATGTCCTTTATAATAGATGAGACATCTATTTTAATTAATCATTTACCAGCTGCTTCCACTCAATCATTACACGAACACAAGTACCTTCAACAGTGTAATTTCAAGACAGTTCTCTGGGAACTATATTTATATGTACTTTACTTACCAAAGGAGACACAGGAGACAAATATATTACTTCTACATCTATGACTTCTAACAATTAACTACTCAACGTTCGTAAGCGACGCCTCCTGCCTGTGAGACAGAGTTCAGGGCAGCGAACACTCAGTTACTGAAGGCAAAAGACAACGGAGTTAGCAACAGCAGCCTGTCAGCTAGCTCTACTAGCTATGACATCCTGCACCCGCTAACTAAATCGGGTAACAGCTAGCTTGCCTGATAGAGCTGCTAAACAGAAAAGGATCAAATGGTAAGATGTCGTGTTAGTCATTTAGCGGTGATTTGAGCTACTCTGTCAAGTCAATGGTTTATGTGGTAGCATTTTGGCGTGCTTCATCGCTAACTCACTTGCCCGACTACGCTGCTATGTGGATATTCGGCTAGTAAGCAAGTAGCTACCTCTTAAGCTAACGTCAAAATTGCAGTCGCTTATGTTCAAGGGCCATGTAAAGACATTGCTTGGTAGAAAACTGCGAATATAAGTTCGTGTTTATGTGCATGCGATATGTATATTGAAACATGTGACAAAGGAAGCGTTGCAAAATAGCAAACATTCATTCTGTGGAGTTTGCTAGCAAGAGCTAAAGTTAGCTTGAAGAACATCTCTCTGCTGACTTAAGTTACTCCACGCGTTGTCAAACAACGTATTGAGTTTCATAAGCGGTGTACATTGTGTCGATACACAGAGAAGATAATAAGCTAACACTGATAATGTGCCTACAGGTTTATGAGAAGTTGCAGCCATGGGTGACATGAAAACCCCAGATTTTGATGATCTTCTGGCTGCATTTGACATCCCAGATGCCACAGGTTTGGATGCCAAAGAGCCCATCCAGGAGGGTCATGATGAGGCAGAGATTCAGCTAAAACATACAGAGATCTGTGTGGAAGACAGTTTATTGAGCAGTCAAGCTGTCACACCAGCAGGTATTCCTGCTGTCAGTGTCATTGTAAAAAACACCAACTGCCAGGAGTCATTGGAAAGTTTTGGTGATGGACTTCAATCAGGAGAAGCATTGCAAAATGGATTTAACACAGGGACTTCCATTGATTCTGGGGAAGCAACTGATGCTGGTTTCACCAACTCTTATGTATCTGCTCTGAATGGGGAGAGTTCAAGAGAGTTTCTGGGAAAGGCACCCATTCAGCACAAACCTGACGCAACACCGATATTCTCCCAGTCACTGTCTCAGTTGAGTCCTGTCTCTAGTCCGGAGTCGGAAGACATTAAGTCTAGAAGATATGACATGCCTCAGATACCCATCTTCCCAAAAGCTTCTGTTTTGGTGGAAACTTCAGTCCCAGACAATCCAAAAAAACTGGACCTGAGCATGTTTGATGAAAGCCCAAAAGAAATGCTCATGAGTTCTCAGAGGAGTAGAGCAGAAAGTATTAGGAGCGAGGAGCTATCTGGCAGTCGTATCAGTAACGAAAGAGATACAGCGTCAAGAGTATATGCTGTCCCTACTTCTCTAAGCAGTAACCAGAACTGGACTGACACCAACCGCAATTCAGGAATAACAAGAGAATGTCCCAACTCTTCTCCACAGTTCAAATCTCAAACATCTAAATTGTCCTCTTGCCTCGAGGCTCTCGTGGCTCTGAATGCCAGAAAAGATCCCAATGAACAGACTAACCCCAGAGAGTCATCGATAATCCAGAATGATTGCATGAAATACAGCCCCAAGGTGCCAATATCCCCACGAAGTCCCAGAAGCCCCCTTGAAGCTGTCAAACGACTGATGAAACCATCTGACAGCCCTGTAAGCATCTGCAGTGATAGTAGTGGCAAAGCATCGCCTGCTGTGACATCAGGGTCACCCCCTGCCATTCCGAGGGTCAGAATTAAAACCATCAAAACAACATCTGGGCAGATCAAGCGAACTGTCACCAGTGTGCTGCCTGATTCGGAAACTGATGAAGTTCATTCGACATATGAATCCTCACCATCACAGAGTATGATGAGTGAAGATTCCTACTCAAATTTGTCTCCTCATCGGTCTCAGAATGCATCTGTTGAGAGCATTGTTGGATTTCATGCTAAACGAATCCCAGTTAGCATGGCTTCACCAAAAGTCTTGCACAATAAATCGGAGGAAAACTTCAAAAGGTCAAGCAAAATGGAGTCTGCAACAGTCTTCCACAACAACAGTGGTGCTGCCAAGAGATCAGTTGCACATCGGAGACAGAAACCAAAGAGAATATCTGTCACAGGGCAAACTCCGAACACAAACTTCCTTCCCAAAGCAATGCACTTAGCTAGTCTGAACCTTGTCCCCCACAGTGTCGCTGCCTCTGTAACTGCACGGTCGACATCTCATCAACAGCACACCATCTCCTCTCCTGTATACAGCACCGTCCCGTTGGTACATCAGGTTAAAACCGCCAACTCTCATCCATGCACGTCCGTTCCTAACACAGCAGCAGGAACCCTAAACAGACTCTTGAACAACGCCAACCCTGTGCCTACATATGTACCCAACCTGACTCCCCCTCCAGAGAGCGATATCAAGCTTCCACCCCGAGGATACTGCTGCCTCGAGTGCGGAGACTCATTTGGAGTTGAGAGGAGTCTAATGTATCATTACAGCAGGAGGAGTGTTCACATCGAAGTCGGATGCACTCACTGCGCAAAGACGATCGTGTTCTTCAACAAATGTGCTTTGTTGGCACATGCACGGGAGCACAAGAGCAGCGGCATGGTGATGCAGTGCACGCAGCTCCACATGAAGCCCATAGCAGAGGAACACATGTTTGCACCTTTGAGTACTGATCCTGTCAGATTGGACTCGCCGTCACACTCAAAAAGTAGAAACCAACCCGTCATGCCGCTCTATCCAGACGGCATCATCCGCCATCGACTTCGTTGCTTGGAGTGTAACAAGCAGTTAGCTGACTACAAAGCTCTTGCCGGCCATTACCAGAGTCCGTCAGAGGATGTGAAAGGACTGGTGAGTAGAAAACTGATACTGTTCTTGTTGTCAGCAAGTCCCATGTCTAACCCGTGTTCATGTGAGGTCCAGTGCAGACCACAGATTCCATGAACAGTGTCAGTGGTCCAGTTGCACATCAGCGCTCAAAGTTCCTGAGGATTCTACCTGTTCAATCATAGATAATGGTTCAGATCATTGCTTACCAATGAGCAACACACATTTTGCTGTGGAAACCACTGAGGTCGCAATGAGCAGTCACAGCTCAGTGCCTCTGTGTGAACTGGACTGTTGCTGGAACATTCCAGTGCAAGTGGATGCACGCAGCTGAAAGTTGCAAGTTGTTGCGCCTGGAATCTTTGGTCTGGACTGGACTTAAAGGTTGAATTCGCGGGGGATTTGATCAAGTATCCAAATCAGTAGGTTCAAACATAACTTAACTAGAACGTTGGGTTGTCCAGTCCACTCCTACTGCAAGACTGTCATGAGCTGCAGGTGAAACTAGATTTACCAGTTGATTTAAATTCTCACATAGAGGATTGTAATAACATTTGCAATAAATTATAGTTGATTTGATCTGATGGGATTTCTTGATTGAGAATATTACCATGCTACATCGTGTTTTATATTTCTATAGTATTGAACTTTCTGTATGTTTTTTTTCCCCAACAGATATGTAAGGTTTGTTCCATGCTGCTGCCCAACAAGTGCAGCTTCAGAGCACATCAACGCATTCATGCACACAAGTCCCCTTACTGCTGTCCTGAGTGTGGCGCCCTGAGTCGTTCCACAGACATACAGAAGCATGTCAGGGAAAACTGTCTGCACTATGCTCGCAAAGCTTGGTACAAGTAAGCGGTCACACATGAGAAGCAGACATTAACCCTTCTAACACCAACAGCATCCCCAGCTATACATTTGTGCTAGCATACTTTGAAGTACCATAATTACACGGCTATTTGCGTTCAGAAAATGTTTGACGGTTCCTGAAGCTGCACTCAGTTCCCCTACCTGCTGTGAAGAAGGAGCTAGTAGAAGGAGAAAACGTCCATCGGGTCCTGAAAGTCGACATCGTAGTTGACATCCGGTAATGATTCACCGGCTGCCAGCAACAGAGCAACATTGGCTGTTGTCAACTTTCAGGAACCAATCGACATTTTTGTCTTTTCGTAGCCCCTTCTTCACACCAGGTAGGGGAACCGAGCGACGTATCTCAGCTTTCAGGAACTGTTCAATGCTTTCTGATACAATACGGTTCTGATTACGGTAGTCTTAATGTATGCTAGTGTGAATATATTGGCAGCGATACCGTACCGTCACAATGCAGCATAACAGGAACTTCTCCTTCTCCAGGTGTCTTCACTGTGAAATGGTTTTCAAGACCTTTCAAGGACAGAAGACTCATATCGAAGAGAAACATTGTGAGGTCTTATACAGGTGCTCCGTCTGTCCAGTTGCCTTCAAGACCTCTGAGAGCTGTGAAGCTCATTTCAGGAGTAAACACACCACGGGCAAGTTATCCCCCCAGTAAGTAAGGATCTGACTGTCAGCAAATGTCAGCCTTCTGTGTTTTTTTTAAACAAATGTATCTGTGTCTACAGGTTAGCCTTTAAGTGTTCTTGCGGGACAATTTTCAAGAAAAGGCTGCTACTCTTTCAACATTTCCATCAGGAAGCCAACAAGCGCGTTGTGTGTGTATTCAAATGTCCAGAATGCAACTCTGTGTTTTCACAAAAGCAGCAGTTGGTGCAACATTTCAAGGTTAGCCCCCACTCTTGCTGTTTTTATGCACAGAGATTGTTTTGTCTTGTCCTTTACATTTTCCCTGGAAACATCTGTTGTTGAACAATTTACATTTGAGAATTAGGCCACATGGAAGCGAGTTCAGGTGAATCTGAAAAGTCTTTGTTTACATCACACGAGTATTGTGTGTATTCTCCATGTCTTCTTCTGATGCTGATTCTGTGTCAGTGTTACAACACCACCTATGGGCTGGGTGTATATACTACAGCATATTCACTGGATTTGTGTGGATTTCGGGAGACTATTCCCTGTCAACGGAACACGTTTTTAAAACTATTCCTGTCCTGTCTCTGTGTGGATATGACCTGAATGGCTCTGAATTGAAACCCCTATATCTCTGAACAATAATTGTTCTCATCGTTTTTAAGCATACAATGGACAGAAATAGAGTAATTCATGCCGTAATTCTGGACGCTACTGTTGGACCACAATGGCAACAGAAATCTGTATGAGCAAACAATTTCTGAGCAGCAAATCTCAGTGAATTCATTGGTTGTTTATTGCAGAATGTACATGGAGGAGATGTGAGACCAGAGGAAGAGAAAAACAGAAAAGGAACAGACAAGAGTGAGCGGCAGCAGGATGCTCAGTCCGTCCAACAACACACGGGCCCGGTTAAACGCACAGATGGTCCCAGAATGAAAGCGGAGCGGGACAGCAGCACTCGAGTGAAGCCCACCGGCTGGACCTGTGGAGAATGTCTTCAGTGGTTCCCTGAACGGGACCAGTATGTTTCCCACATGAAGCGCAACCATGGAAAGGTGAGTTATCTGTTACTTCCTGTGTGGGCCTGTATTTTCTTTCTGTTCTTGTCCTGATGAAACGTTGCTGATTTGGTTCTGTTTCCAATTTTTTCTGTTTAGCACGTTTGTTATATAACTGTGTTATGAGTTATGAGTATATGTTTTAGTTTTTCTGTTTAATTTCTGCAGTCAGTGAAGCGGTATCCCTGTCGACATTGTGAGCAGTCGTTCAACTCTACAACCAGTCTAAAAAGACATATTCGCAGTGATCATGATGGAAGAAAGAGAATTTACTCTTGTTGGTAAGGGTTTTCCTTTATTAAGCTGTGAATCATTCAATTCCACCCATGCTTGCCTCATTTATGTATCTATTTCTACCTGAAAGGTATTGCACAGATACAAAGACAATATTTACGACAAGTGTCACATTGAAGAACCACATCAGTCTTATGCACGGAATCAAAAACCCTGACCTCAGCCAAATGCCAAAAACATCCTTCCAGGAATACAGAAAGGTTTTGGGCAAGGTAATACTTTTAATTTCATTTTGTCAAATGAAAAATGTCAAAAGAATCTGCTGGCAGAAGTTCTATAACCCGGGATTTACACTGGAGGCGTCTGTGTTGTGTCATTCTAGTCGCCGGCAGCGCCGCGGCGTGTTTCTGAAGTGACCTTCATGGCCGCCCTGCTAAAGATGCGCGCTGCGGCAGATTTCTACAGACCTTCCAGACTGGAAGTTAAACCTAAGACACAGCGAATCCTGTCTATTTTGAAAACAAAACACTGAGTGCTCTGTACATCAATGTGTAGAACATCAAACAGGAAAAAGGACGCTATCCTGCTTGGTCTTTCTATACACACAGTTTGTCGTGATTCTTGCTCTACTTGTCGCTTGTCTTGCTCTAATTACGCTCCCACTGTGAATTGGGATCACGGCTCAAACTGAGTAAAGCCACGTAGTGTAAATCCGGGGAAATTGAATTGTATCGTTACTGTATATGTTCACCATTTTAAGATGTGGCATCTTTGTCTAATCACAGGGTCTTGTGTCACAAAGACCAGCCGCAGGCTCCCAGGAGGAGGAGCCAGACCTCGCTGGTACTCCAGAGGCACCTTCAGCCAAGCGTCTGAAGTCACAGTTCCGCTGCTCAAAGTGTGGCTTCCTCACAGACGACGTTGCACAGTTCCAGCAGCATATACCTCAGCATAAAACGGACGAGAACACTCCTCAGTGCCTTCACTGCGGCCTGTGTTTCACGTCGCTGTTGTCCCTCAGCAGGCATCTTTTCATTGTACACAAAGTGAAAGAAGGGGAGGAAGCAGTGGACCTTCAGAAGGAGCAGGACTGTCAGCCAGTGAGAACAACTGAGACTCAGAAGGACTTGTCACTACAACTAAACGAGGAGGCAGTTGAGCCAGCAAGCCTCCACTTTGACAAAAATACAGACAGTGATTTAAATCTCCCTCCAACAGAAACAGTGTCTCTACAATAGTAGGAGCTTCTTCACAACTCTCCTTTCACCCTTTAACACCGACTCTATCCCCGGTGCTACATTCATGCTAGCATGTATCAGAAAACGTCAGTCAGTTCCTGGTTGTCAGACACGCAAATAGTCATGTAATTATGATACTCCAAAGTATGCTAGCACCAATACTGTCGGTGTTAAAGATGATTTTTAATGTCAGTTTTCTTTTGAAACTAACAAAAGGGGCTTGAGGGATGGAACAATGCATGGAGGACACAAAGTTTTTACTTTTGTTTTTCTGTCGATATATATATTATATAGATATATATTCAGAGGCAGTGCAGCACATTCATATAATAAACAGTATTTTCTTACGTAAGGACAAAGTGATAATCATTTTTAGTTACTTTTAATTACCTTTGCATGCCTTTCAGACAGTATCACTCAACAATGCTGGAGCTTTCATCACATATTGCATATTTCCATCCACTCTGATGGCAGACCAACACTCAGGTCAATGTCGATTGGTGGATTTTTCCTTTTGTGGTCAATGGCAATTTGATTGCTGACGTATTTGTTTTGCAACATGTTTTCACCTGAATGGGATTCAGGTTATTGTTTTATCAAATGACAGAGTTGCAGTTAATTTGCAGCACAAAGCTATATTTTATTAGTCACTGTGTATTATTTAAACTCAAGTAATTCAATATTTCTTTAAGAGCAGTGTTTGTACCTTCATGCTAAACACTTCATCTTAAATCTTCTCAGTTAGGTGAAAGACAGACTTGCGAAGCAGAGTCTACCGAAGTTATGCAAAAGACCAAGAGATGCTTTTCACGACAGAAGCATTACTGAATGAGTTTCATATTTGATTTGTGATGATGTCCCATGTCTGGCCTTTTTTCTGTTTTCATGAATGACAGCTCTTGGGAAGTGGAGGGTCATTGGATGTGTGTTTCAGCAGTATTGAAAATACCTCAAACTGCCAGAAATGTATTATTTTTCATGCACGTGAACGGTCAACGTTGTGTCAAATCAGGGTACATAGATCATGTGTGAAAGTGGGAGTTGAAGGCTGTGTCAGGGCTGTGTTGGCGTGGAAGGAAGCGCAGAGGAAGGGGGGAGGAACGGACACAATGGTGGATGTCTGTTGGCAGGTTGTGATTTGTTAAACTGCACTATTGAATATGTGACAGTACCTACCTCCACGGTAAATGCAGTGATTGTTCAGTGTTCGGAGTCTTTGAGGAGTTACAGATAATCTCAGTGCAATGTCAAATTTCTTCAGAAAATGTGTATGATCCCACATTATGAAATTTTATAAATTATTTTGGGAACGATGTGAAGGCCATAGTCATATTGACTCAATTGGCAAGTGATCTGTTTCTGTGTATGCGCTACATTTATTTCTTTGTCCTGGAATGGCCACGCTGCCGCCGTCAGCTTGCAAGTGCTGAAGAGCATGACTTTTCTAGCGCTTGTTGAAAGTATTTGTTCTTTTTGCTACAGTGAGTACTTGTGTAGGAAAGTAACCTGTGTACAAACAGTAGCCAGTGAACCCTGAACTCACCGCATTTCTTAAGCCATTACATCTGTTCGGCATGCAGTGGCCCATGTGCCTTGCTGTTATGTTTACTTAAAGTACTTACAAATAAATCAGTGCATCTGATTATCTCTCATTTTTGTTGTCCTTGATTCAGTGTTTTACACAGTCGATGCCGCAGTAGATGGTATTTTTGTTTTCCTTTAGAGGTCATGTAATTTTCTTGTCCACATGAAATCAGAACGGCATGAATGTGCCAATGACCCATTGGCTGGTGAATGACCCATCCCATCAGAATATGAAGCCCAGCCTTCTCAGTATAACTGCCTCACCCTGAGGGAGCAGAGCAGTCAACACCTTTGACTTCAGTAGGGATGAAAGGCCAGTTGGTACAGATTTGCAGAGCAGGACTTCTGACCTCTGTCATCCTTGCATCTTTTGCAATGACATCTTCAAGGACTGTCACAAGAACTGCGCTAAGAAATAAAGTGTCAAAGCTGAACCCAAGAGGGAGTCTGTGGGCAGCAGGTAAGATAATAATGTAATATTTTGTAAAATTATGTGAAACATGTTCTCAAAGGTTATATATTTTAGGACATTTCATGGGTAAGAAAAGCGTGATGGAATCATCACTCCTGGAGGCCATCGCTGAAGATGTTGACGGAGCTGTCGGTGCTCTGGACACAGACCTGACCACGCTGATTATGTTGCTGGAAAGTTCCACAGAAACCGACACTTGACATGTCGGTGTACCATGATCAGTACTTCAGCTGTTTGTTTTTTCATTTAGAGGAGGAGGGGAGTCTTCATGAGGAAAATCCCAGGTGACATATTGCACCATTGTTGTGGCATTTTTAATTATTGTGACAAATATGCTCATGTGAAAACATCGAATTACTCTGTGATGTGATATTTGACATATTTGTGTCACCGAGATGTCCATCAGATGAATGTATTTCCACCTGTGAGTAAACAGCAATGAAAAACAGACATGTCAGCGTTTTCTGTGACACCGGTGCTTTATTTTAGACATGTCATGCACAAATTGTACACTAAACTACTAATATTTATTGTAATGATAACTGATCGAATATTCTCTGACTGATCTGTGACTTCTTGTAGTGTATCGGCAGTTGGCGCCACCAACTGGTCCTGAAGAGAAGTTTCACTTCCGGGTCAAATTGCAACATGCGCCTCTCAATTCGCTCTCCTCATTTTTAAAAAAAATAATCTGTAGATATGCCTCTTATAGTGATGTGTGGCTACCCCTGTAGTGGTAAAACAAAAAGGGCAGAAGAACTGAAGGAACATTTTGAACGAAGCACCAAGCGAACCGTTCACATCGTGGGAGATGGAGCCCTCGGTGTTGACAAGAACACTGTTTACGCAGGTGAGTTCATCTAGCTGGAGCTAATCTTTTCCGTGTTCTACATCACCTCTCTCATCTCTTGTTTAATATGTTATGAATAGCTACGACCCAGCCTTTATCTTACTGCTGCGACCGTTTCCTCAGGTCAACTGGCTCCAAAGCTAATGTCACTGAGGAGCCCGTTAGCTAAAAAGATCTTCTCTCCCCAAATTTAAGAGTTTTTTTCCCCCCCGGTACCTTTGTCAGACGTATTGCCAAGTGTTGCAATATGTCTACTTCTGACACGTCCTTTGTGGTTTTCTTCTTCTTTTTTTATTTGTAGAGGTAGAGGATGGAAAAGATAAAACTTCGTCATATATTTGTTTTTTTCCCCCAAGAACTTCACAAATTCACAAACTTCACAAAAAAAAAACAACAAAAAAATTGTGTTTTTTTTGGGGGGGGGGGTTGTGATGTGTATATAATAAAGTCACAAAGAAGTTTCCAGAGTTAACAAAAGTCGTGCTTTCGTTGTGATGTGTTGCAGATTCCCAGAAGGAAAAAGATGTCAGAGCAGCACTGAAAGCTGACGTAGAAAGGTGAGAGTCTTACGTTTCAGAGACGGTTTTACTGTCACAGTCCTTTTAATATCCATGCGTTTGTTGTTCAGGAAAATCAACAAGGATGACATTGTCATTTTGGATTCATTGAACTACATTAAAGGTAATCTATTATTTATCTGTCACATGCAGAATATGTATGGGAACAATGTGATGTGAAAGTTAAAATACCTTCCAGGTTACCGCTATGAGCTTTTCTGTCTTATAAAACACGCTCAGACACCATGCTGCCTGGTAAGAACACTTCAAAATGAACAACACACACAGCTCAGCAACACAAGTTCAACAGATTGGCCATGTTCTTGTGAAGGTTTATTGTTTGACGTCAGATGACGTGAGCTCGACGTGGAACGCCAGCAGGGACGACACTGAGCGATATACCTCGGACATGTGAGTAAAACACAGGGAATGAAGTCCCTTAGGTCCTTTTTGTGGTATTTGTTTTGTAAAGCTGCCTGAAACCTGTCATGTAGCTTCGACGCCTTGGTCCTGAGGTTTGAAGCTCCTGACTCCAGGAACCGATGGGACAGTCCTCTGTTCACCGTCCTCAAAGACGACAGGCTTCCTTTTGACGACATCGCAGATGCACTTTTCAAAAGGAAAGCACCACCTGCGAACCAGTCAACACAAAATGTAAGGGACGTTTTTCTTTCACACACACACACACACACACACACACACACACACACACACACACACACACACACTTGTGGCTACGTATGCAGTAGCTGCCTGTTCTGTCTTGCTGTCTTTGATGGTCACGGGTTCTCGTGTTTTTCTGCAGCAACCTTTGTCATCTGTAAACTTCCTGTACGAGTTAGACAAGATCACACAGGACGTGTTAATGGTAAGTCAACGTCCGTAATAGTCACATGATTACGTGCCTCCAAAGTCTGCTAGCACAAATGTAATGACAGGGATACCACTGGTGTTAAAGGGTTAATTTGACATGAAAACCACCTGGTCTTATAAGCACGATCTGGACTAGCAATGATTCGTGGTGTGCAGAGACACATCAGGAACCACTTGGTCCCTGTTGAACAGCCTTCTAGTGTGTTTTTCCAACCCGACCGTCCGAGCCGTCCCCATTCACAGTTCCTCATCAACGCGTACAGTTGAGGGAACATTCTGTTCGTAGCTGGCTGACAAGGGCCCTGAATAGCAAATCAAGTGGCAGCATATTGATTTGAAGCACACAGAATGAGTCAATAGGAATAATTACAGCTCTGGAGACCCAGTGTTTCAAGAATCAAACAATCACACAATATAACCACTTAACCATTTGTACAGGAGCGAGCGTTCCAGCCAGTTTAAAGCCAGAATCAAATGTAATGTTTTGCTCTGAAATTGAATCATACAGATTTTCTTTTCTATAAAATTCTACCAGTTTAAAAATAGAACTGGCCCATGTAGTTGTGATAGCAAATATATAATAAAGATTTAGCACAATTAGGCTGAACAGCATTTAGGTCTGTCAGTCCAAGTTGAGTTGTTGTTTCACCAGTTTTTTACCTGAAAGGAGCTCAAATGAGTCCATTGATGCTCTCGGTAAAGAAAAGCATCTAGCGATCTAAACACACATCAGTGTGACAACGTAAATGGACTTAAGTGCCTCATTGGGTTAAATATCTTCACTTATAACCAGGTATTGATTATATTGATTATGTCATTTGCTGTGCTCGTGAACTGCAGCTAGATGTGACACAGGATGTTCAGATGTAATCCAAACTGGAAATACAATGCAACCGTCAGCTGGCACGTCCTATGTTGCTCTTAGTGTTCTTCGACTGACTAATACACTATTACGTATTTGTTTTGTACATATTTTGCAGTATATGCACCAGGAACACAAAGTTCATATTCAAATTGCCACCGTCATAAAATGCTGTTAACAACCCAGCCACTAGAGAGCAGTTGCGGAAGCCATTGTTGACTGGTGCCGGTCCCAAGCCCAGATAAATGGGGAGACCAGCCACTAGGGAGCAGGTGCGGAAGCCGTTGTTGACTGGTGCCGGTCCCAAGCCCGGATAAATGGGGAGGGTTGCGTCAGGAATGGCATCCGGTGTAAAACTTATGCCAAATCAAATATGCGAATGATCAAAATGATTTCCAAACCGGATCGGTCGAGGCCCGGGTCAACAACGACCGCCAACAGTGCTGTTCACCTACAGGGTATTGTTGGAAATTGGACTACTGTTGGTCAAAGAAGAAGAGGACAAAGAAGAAGAAGGACGGTTGGTGCAGGGAAAGAGGGAAAAGAGGAAGGTTAGAAGGATCAGTCTGAGGTTAGGAACTCTGAATGTAGGTTCAATGACGGGGAAAGGTAGAGAATTAGCTGACATGATGGAGAGGAGAAGAGTAGATATTTTGTGTGTGCAGGAGACTAGGTGGAAGGGCAGCAAGGCAAGAAACATTGGAGGAGGCTACAAGTTGTTCTACTATGGTCTAGATGGGAAGAGGAACGGAGTAGGGGTGATTGTTAAGGAAGAGTATGCTAGGCAGGTGGTGGAGGTGAAACGAGAGTCAGACAGGTTGATGTGTGTGAAGGTAGAGATAGAAGGAGTAGTGGTGAATGTAGTTAGTGGTTATGCCCCACAGGTGGGCTGTGAGTTAGAAGAAAAGGAAAAGTTCTGGAATGAGCTAGATAGAGTGATAGAGAGCATTCCCAGAGCAGAGAGAGTAGTGATTGG